>MCJB01048657.1:5006-15428 GCA_002018475.1 Nicotiana obtusifolia | reverse complement strand
CCCCCCCCCCCCCCAAGTGTTTGAATGCGAAGAATGTGAATTGGAACACTGGAAGTCTTGCATCTTCGAAGGTTCCACCAATGAATTGCTAGGTAATCCTTCACTCGGCAACATATCTTGTTTCCCCTCAGGAATCCATGCTATCGAGCGAAAGAATAACTAACAGTCCTCTGGTGGTTTGTGCTCGTGAATGGTCGGGTAACCTCTGTTCGGTAGCAAACTTAGCTTCTTGGTAAGAATTTGCTACCAAAGATTACCTAATCATCTTCGAGTGGAAGCTTGTTCGTTTGCCTTGATATCAAATGTCTTATTGTTGCTGTCTTTGTAATATGCTTTCTGTCACTGCCTTGTTAAAAACCTTGCCAGAAAAACCCAATTGGAACAAAAACTGAACAAAGAGAAAAAGAGTGAAAAATGAGTTTCTCCTATACTTGATTTAGTCGTTGTTCGGTAGGCCCATAGAACTCCGGGAAACTCTTCGAGCCATTTGTCTTTTGCTTCTTCCAACCTTTTCTTGAGGTTTTAAATGAACACTTTATTTTTTGAGTCCGCTTGATCGTTTGCGCTCGGATGGTAAGGCGAAGATGTGATTTTCTTTATTTTCAAGTCTTCGAGGAACTTTGTAACCTTTGTACCGATAAACTGTGGCTTATTGTCTCATGCTATCTCTTTTGGTATTCCGAACCTGCAGATTATATTTTCCCACAGGAAATCGATCACTTTGCATTCTCCAATCTTCTGGTAATAACCTGCTTCCACCCATTTAGAAAAATAATCAGTCAAAATTAAAAGAAACCTTACCTTTCAGGGAGCCGGTGGCAGCGGTCCGACGATGTCCATCCCCTATTTCATGATCGTCCATGGGGACAGAACCGAATGTAAGGGTTCTGCTGGCTGATGAACTAGTGATGCGTAGCGTTGGCACTTACCACAATTTCATACGAAATCTTTGGTGTCTTGTTCTATCGGGGCTAATAATATCCTGCCCGTACCAATCCGGCACCAGATACTCTGCACCTGAGTGATTGCCGCATATCCCTTCGTGGATTTCTGTCATGACATAGTCAGCTTCTGACGCTCCTGAACACCGGGCCAACGGGCCTTGGAAAGATTTTCTATATAATTGCCCTTTCCTGAAGCTATAACGTGTAGCTTTGGTGCGTAACGCCCGTGATGCTTTGGGATCATCGGGCAACTTTTCGTGCTCGAGGTAGTTGATTATTTCGTTCCTCCAGTCCCAGATCAGATTAGCCAATTCACCTCATAGTAACCATCCATATCAAGGACTGAGGTCATCAGTTGTACTAACGTTTCGGACTCCTATCCCTTTATTTCCATTGACGAACCTAAGTTTGCTACTGCATCCGCTTTTGCATTATGCTTTCTTAGGATATGAGTGATTGATCATTCACGGAATCGTGCCAAAAGAGCCTGGACATGTACCACGTATTGTTGCATACATTCTTCTTTGGTATCAAAAATCCTATAAACCTGATTTACCACTAGCTGTGAGTCACATTTGATTTTGATAACCTCGGAATCAAGTCCCCGGGCCAATTCGAGCCCTGCAATGAAAGCTTCATACCCTGCTTCATTATTAGTTAAAGGGATCGTGCTGATGGCTTGCCTTAAGGTTTTCCCCGAAGGCATGATTATGACTATTCCGAGCCCGGGCCCTTTTACGTTCGAGGCTCCGTCCGTAAATAAGGTCCAAAACCCTGATATCGATTCCAACACCAATACTGCCTCCTTGGTTGCCATAGGCAGCAGTCCCGGACTAAAATCGAAAACGAAGTCAGCCAAGACTTGTGACTTAATAGCAGTCCTCGGTTTATATTCTATGTCGAATTCACTCATTTTGACGGCCCATTTGGCCAATCTGCCTGAGGGCTCGGGTTTATGAAGGATGTTCCGCAAAGGGAAAGTAGTCACCAACGCTATTGGGTGGCATTGAAAATAGGGACTCAGCTTTCGAGTGACGACTACGAGAGCTAAGGCTAGTTTTTCCAAATGTGGGTAGCGTGTTTCCACTCCCGTTAAAATTTTGCTGATGTAATAAATAGAAAATTTTGCTAGCAATGTTTCGCCTTCTTCTGGATTCAAGAGCAATGGAGGGCTTGATAAGTACTTCTTCAGATCCCTCAAAGCCTGTTGGCACTCCGGCGTCCATTCGAAATTGTTCTTCTTTTTAGCAATGTAATGAAGCGATGGCACTTTTCCGATGACCGGGAAATGAACCTACTCAAAGCTGCTAACCTTCCTATGAGTCTTTGGACTTCCTTCATGTTTGATAACTGGTTCGGGATGTCATCTATGGCCTTGATTTTTTCGGGGTTCATCTCAATTCCCCTTTGTGAGACCAGAAACCCCAAGAACTTGCCGGAGCTGACCTCGAACGCGCACTTTTCGGGGTTAAGTTTCATGTTATACTTCCTCAGGATATCAAATGTTTCTTGAAAATGTTTAAGGTGGTCACCTGCATTCAAAGACTTAACAAGCATATCGTCTATATAAACTTCCATGGTCTTTCCTATTTGCTTTTCAAACATCTTATTTACGAGCCGTTGATAAGTGGCTCTGGCGTTTTTCAACCTGAAGGGTATTAAATTGTAACAATATGTACCGAAATTTGTTATAAACGAAGTCTTTTCCTGATCTTCCGGTTCATCTTAATTTGGTTATACCCGGAATAAGCATCAAGGAAACTCATTAACTAGTGCTCGACCGTGGCATCAATCATTTGATCGATATTTGGCAGCGGAAACGAATCTTTCGGGCACGCCTTATTAAGATCTTTATAGTCTACACCCATACTAAATTTATTGTTCTTCTTAGGAACCATTACTATATTGGCTAGCCAGTCTGGATATCTTACTTCTCTACTCGAACCGATTTTAAGCAAGTGGGTTACCTCTTCTTTGACGAATTTATTCCTAGCCTCGGCAATAGGGCGCTTCTTCTGTTGTACCGGTGGTACGTTAGGATCCAAACTCAGCTTATGCACGTCTATTTCCGTCGGAATACCTGTCATATCCTCATGCGACCATGCAAAACAATCAATGTTAATTTTAAGGAATTTAATAAAACCACACCTGAGCTCGGGGTGCAGTCTTGTCCCCATGTGAAATTTTCTTTCTAAGAATTCTTTGAATAATGCCACTTGCTCTAGTTCCTCTACTGTGGATTTCGTTGCATCCGTCTCTTCCGGAACTTGGGAATATCTCGGCACCTGATATTGTTCTTACAACTCTGCCCCTGGAATAATCTCTTCTAACTCGAGAGTAGGCGCCGATTCCTGTAATTGCTATGTCGTGCGCTCCTTCCCTTTTGCTACTAGAAACTGAGATTGCATTCATCTCCCTCGCTTCCGGTTGGTCACCTCTAATCTGTTTGATTCCTTCAGGCGTTGGAAACTTCAGCAATTAGTGATACGTCGAAGGTACAACTTTCATCTCATGTAGCCATGGCCTTCCTAAGATGATGTTGTATCCCATATCACCATCCACTACTTCGAAGAGATTTGTTTTCATTACTCCTTCAGCGTTCGTGAGCAGCAAGATCTCTCCTCGGGTCGTCACGCTTGCAAGGTTGAATCCAGCGAGGAGTTTTGTTGCCGGAATAATGCTTCTGGTGAGTTTAGCTTGTTCCAATACTCTCCATTGTATGATATTGGTCGAACTTCCTGGATCCACTAGAACACGCTTAATTTTAAAATCTAACACATTTAAAGAGATTACCAGTGCGTCGTTGTTTGGTAACATCAATCCGTCTGCATCTTCGTCCGTAAAAGTGATATCATCCTCCCAGAGTCTTTTGCTGTGAGGTATCGATACTTTTGTCTTCTTTGCCGCCGAAAAGGTGACCCCATTAATCTCGTTCCCCCCAAAGATCATGTTGATCGTCTGACGTGGGGCTTCTTCTCTTGCTTTAGAAGATTCCGGTGTTTTCTCTGTTGCGGCCATAATTGTTCTTAGCTCGATCACTCAAGAATTCTCAGGGATGACCATTCTTCAATAGCGTTGCCATCTCCTCCCGAAGATGTCGGCAATCCCCTGTCCGGTGACCGTTCGTCCCGTGATATTCGTACCATAAATTGGGATCCCTCAGGCTGGAATCGGAACTCATAGGTCTAGGGAATCGTGCTTCTTTAATGTTCCTCATGGCTGACACCAATTCCACTATACTGGCATTGAAGTTATATTCTGACAAATACCGACGTTTGTTTATCTTGAAGTGATCTATTGTTTCGACCACGATCAGTCCCTACATCAATGGTGAACTTGTTTGCTGCTCAGAAATTTCTTCCGCGCCCTTCGATACGCTCGTAGGGCAAAAATTGATCCCTCGAAGTCTGGCTATTCGCGTCATAGTCATCCTTTGGCCGATAATGTAGAACCGACCTGATCATTTTTTATCCTTATCTTTGACTCGTACCGGTTGTGAACATCTGCCCAGGTTGTTGCTTGAAACTCAAGTAGGCTCTCCTTCAGCTTTCAGGAAGCGTATGAACTTCTCGGATTTAATCCTTTGGTGAATGCTTCAGCTGCCCATTCATCCGGGACGGCCGAGAGCAACATTCTTTCTTTCTGGAATCGGGTAACAAACTCTTGTAGTAATTCCGATTCTCCTTGTGTGATTCTGAATATGTTTGCCTTCTGGGCTTGCACCTTTCTGGCCTCGACGTGAGCTTTAATGAAAGAATTCTCAAGCATCTCAAAGGAATCTATGGAATGCTCAAGCAATAATAAATACCACGTTAGGGCTCCCCTCGTGAAAGTTTTGCCAAATTTCTTTATCAACACATATTCAATTTCGTGAGGAGCTAGATCATTTCCTTTCACCGCCGTTGTGTAGATGGTAATATGTTCCTGTGGGCCTGAATTTCCATCATACTTTGGAACTTCAGGCATTTTGAAACGCTTCGGGATTAGTTCTGGTGCCGCACTCGGCTTGTACGGTAATTAAACATACTTCTTCGAGTTCGGGCATTTCAATACTGGTGGTACGCCCGGGATTTGATCCATGCGGGCGTTTACTTCCCTCATGAACCGTAAAAGCTCATCTTTGAATGAATCGCTCTCGTTGTTATGACCTAATCTGCTCCTCCCAACCCATCGGAGCCAACTTCACCCCCGGGAGTGTTGTTATCGACTCTCTGCGTTGTTTGGTCTGCAGGAACAACGGGAGGAATTGGGTCACGCCTGTTTGCATTATTCAAAGCACCTGATTGCCCTTGCTTCAGTTCCGTCATAACATGATCTTGCCGTGTGAGATGTCCTAGAATTGCCTGTTGCTCTTGCAGGATCCTCACAGCATCCGCTACTTGCTCTTCGTCAACATCATCGGGAGTTGTCTCCCGAACCTGTCGAGGGTACCGTCTGTCATGCACCGGCATGGCGTCATTCCCCTCATTGCGGGTGTCACTGATTGAGTCCTTGAAATGAGGCTGATCCCCTCGAATTTCAAGGTTGTGTGTATCGTTAACAGATAACACTGTCATTTTTTGTGATTTTTTTCTAAGACAAAATAATCAAAACACGTTAGTAAAAAGGGCAAGGATCAATTTAATTGCACGGCTGTCTAGGCCTCACGGTGGGCGCCAAAGTGTTTACCCGTAAGACGGTAGAGTTGAATTTATACGTGATTTCTAGACAAGTGAACTAATTTGATCTTGGAAATAATATAATAAAACCCCTTCCCAAATTGTTCAAGCTTCTTCCAAAGTATACGACTTTCTGAATGTAGATGATGATATCTATACAGATGAATGGAGGAAATACACAATATTTAGCCTTAGAATGTAGATGAAATAACAAAGATGGTAATTCCGTGAACATGGTTTTCGAACACAACAATGATGAGATCAAAAAGCAAGAAAGTGAAATTGTATAAAGCTTTGTATAGAATATAGTATTTATTCTTGCCAGAAAATTCGTGTCCTTTACAATGGTAGCTGAGCTCAGTATTTATAACTATGCCTAGGGAAAGAGGTCCTAGGATCATGCCCTCCTTTATGCCAATTATGAGGGTCATTGATGAAGATGTAACGGTGAACATAAATGCCAAATTCTCCGTAATGGACCGTCGCTCTTAATACTGCAGAATATTCCTTAGTAAATGCTACCGGGCACAAAGCATTTAATATACCTTTAAGAACGTTATCTTTTTCGGTCACAAACGGAGTGGCTGCGTTCGGTCCTCAGTCATCCCATCTTGGATTCCACACATTCTCCTTTTAGTCAGCCACGTGTCATATTATATTTTACTCTATATAGAAATATTTACCAGGATCCAGTAATTAAAGATCATTTTGATATTCGTGCATGGGCTACTGTGTCAACAGAATATTGTATTAGAAAAATGCTCCTAGAGCTTCTATATTTTATCCAGGGGAGCCCCAAATGTCTTCCCGTGCAAGTCTTTCCAAAGGAATGTCATCGAGTGGTTACCAAATCAGTTGGTAAAAAAAATTGATGTCATAAACCCATATTCCTATCATGGTCCAAATAAAATTCGCTCTTTCATCTATCTCGGTGAAAGTAGAAGCTCCTCTTATTTGGGCAATTTGGATTTGATCTTTAACAACTTCAGAATGATCAGGGTACTAGTATAACTTTAAGTGTTGACACTCAATTAATTACTGAATTTCTATCCTTGACCACTTTATATAGGGAAGAACTCCTTTCCAATCTTCAAAATTTACAAACTTGGTTGTTCATATACTCTATAGCAATTCTTCTGAGCCTCATTTCCAAATTTGGAGTATTCCCCCATTAAGGAACCTTCACTCTTAAAGGTTTTGAATTACTACCATTGATGAGACAATTGTAAAGATCAACATTTGAGAACCTTCGAATAATGTCAATAGTTTTCGAATTGGACCTAGTGAGGTTAGGTCCATTATCTACTTTCGAGAGTATAGAATTCATTCTACTCTCCCTTCAATTACTTCCACTGATAGGAGTAATTTAAGTAACAAACATCACTATAACTAATATTGAGTTTTTATTAAATATAAAAGTCCGTTTTCTTATTTTATTTTATTATTTGAAATTATTTATATATGAGTGTGTAATTTCAAAATAAACGAACAACTTATTAGACGAGGCACGTAATACTTTCGTACTGTCTCAATTCTTGAGGCAAAAAATTCCAAGCGGGAGGGTTTCTACTCTCAGTATTATGCACAAGAATCTCTGTTTAGTCTTTGTTCCTTCACTCTTGAGACTCTCCTCTGCTCTCATAAGTTTGTACGTATATCTTTCTTTTTCCATTTTCACTTTGTAAACTAAAGAACCTTCTTTTTCTTTTTCTTTTTCTTTTTTGGTTTTTGAATTTGCTGAAACTGTGGTTTTTTACCCCTAAATCTTTTTTCTTTTTTTGTGTTTGTGGTTTTGGGTAATGCAGGATATTAAGAAGGTTTCTGATATAGCTCAATGTTGCTTCTCAGGTAAGTTTTTGGTTGGTTGCTTACTTGCAATCGGAATGTCGCAAAGACCTGATTTTTGTCTGCATGGAACGTTTCAGCTCCAATTTGACGTTTTATTTCAAAATTGTTGGACGATAACAAAACCTAGTTCCCCCATTGCAGAAGTAGACTCAAAAAAGAAGAAGAAAGCTGATTTTGTACTAAAAGTTGATATCTTTTTTTTTTAAAATGGGAAGGCAAATGCTTAAGCTGAATGAGACTATTGGCACCTCCTGGTTCATTCTTATGCCGTTGTTGCACTAATACTTCATTCAACTTTCTCGAAAGCGTCTGTTCTTCTTCTGGTATATTGACATTAGGTAGGTAGGGAGAGAGTTAAGCACACTATTGATTAAAATCAATCTACCTTCTACTGATAAAAACTGTATTTTCCAAATATTTGGTCGGAAGTGTACTAACTTGATACCCGGGATTTTCTACTAAACCCTGTCTGTTCTGTACATAATTCACTGGATAGATGCAGCTCTTCATCAACCTAAAAATTACTTAGTCCTGGCTCCAACTCAAGAACCAACACAATCAACCTCAGATTCATAAAGTCTGCTTCCTCGAACCATTTGTTCTCAACTTGAAATAGGAAGTTCTCCTTTGCCATTGGCCACACGAAAACTCAACAGGATTGTGGTCTGACCAAGTTCTTGGAAGCATAGTCTGCTTAATATTTTTGAATTCCTCATTTCCAGACATTTGAGTAAAGGTACTATAGATCTGTCATTTATTACCTCTGTATAACTGGGGATCAATCAATTGCAAAGTCTTGTATGTACTTGGAAAATTCATCTGCTGCCTGTGTGCTTCTGTTGTTACCTTTTTTCTCACTGAGGAACCTAACCACATAAGAATCTCCAGCTATTACCCAAGGAAAATTCCAAAGACCTCTTACAGCAGCAAGCTCAAACCATAGATTTTTCCTCCTTGTTCTTCTGTTTGATATGTATACCCCAGACATAACCCATTTTAAATCATTCTGTGTACTTGAGGAAAGTGCTGATAGAGTGTGGTCACCAATAACTGGGTCAATACAATCCCAATCCCTTTTGTCCTTAACAAGTAAAACAGCCCCAGTACATCCGCAGGAGCCAATGGCTATATGTCCAAGCTACCTGTTTGGCCAAAGTTGTCTAAAATGCCTCTCTTCCCACTCTTCAACTTTGGTTCTTGAAAACAATAGACGTCTGGCTCCCGTTTCTGGATCAGCATCTTGATGAGCTTTCGCTTCACTATTACAAGCACTAAACTATTACTGCCTCCGTCACAATTTATGTGCCACCTATGTTTTGCTCGGACTCTCCAAAAGTGCTGCCTCACCCATGTCGGATTCTCCAAAAATGCACTAAATTTGGAGGATCCGACACGCATCCAACAACATATTTTAGGAGTCCGAGTAACATAGTGTGCCACCATTTGACTAGGCATGGAGCTTAAAAAAGAAATGTAAACTTTTGAAACTTGTGGTCTAAATCAAGCCTTAGACATTTATGCGGCTATAAATCATCTCATTGATGGTAAATGGGGAATTTTAAGTTAAATTGTTTCTAAAATATAGAAATGTGACATTCTTTTTGGACGGACTAAAAAGGAAAGTGTGCCGCATAAACTGGGATAGAGAGAGCACTACACAAAAACATAACTTCTCTCTTCTTTATTTTACTACATATCATGAGATGAATGTGGCGTGAGAAACGAATTTGTTTTTCTAATAAAGATATTTCGTTCTATCAAGCTAGGAGGAACATCTTTAGATATTTGGAAGAAAAATGTATATCATGGGCGGCAAAGATGAAAGTTAAATAAGAATATACAGAATAGTATTTATACTAGTGTGTCCATATTGGCTTTTCCCTTTTCCTTGCTAAAGGTATGGGGTTTGGTCTTAATGCCAAGAGATGACGAAACTTATGTTTCTGAGTTTTCTGTGTGAGATGTGATGGAATATCCTTTTTGCTTTGACGACTGCTATGTGGAACTTTTGGCAGTAATTCAGGTTCACCTTCTCGTGTCATGTAGGGTGCTAAATTATTCTTCTTGCTGACAACTGACAAGTCGGAGTTCTTTCTCAGGCTTATCCGGAGAAATGGTAAATTTATCTCGTTTCTTGATGGTCTTCTAGATCAGAAAAGAAAGTTTATCGCCCTTCTTTATTCATATTTTTGATAAAGGGAGGAAAAGCATTTATACTTTGTTTGAATTTCTTGTTCAATCCCGTGCAGGACGAAAGTCTTTCTGGAGAAGACAATGACAACATTGACTGGGATACTAAGATGAACTAGAAATACAGGACACACCATTTTCCTCATGCACAGATTTAAGAACTACTGGGCAGCATGTTCTTAGTGGTGATGGTGAGGTAAATGCTTCGATCCTATATTGATACTTACTGATCTTTCTTGTCAAGGACATCTCTTTGAACCCCCTACCCCCACAAAAAAAATTGTTTGTAACATTGCATCTCAACTTATGATCTCTTGTGGTCTTCTCTTACCTGAAGGCGAGCTCGTCATCAGTGCCCCGTATAAGTTCATTCAGCAGTTTGTAGTGATGGGATTTCCAGAAGAATCTATTGCAAAAGAAATACAGCAAAATGGTATTTGAATTTTCTAAGTTATACAACTAAAAATTTGATTTTTCAGTTGTGGTATTTAATGTTATTTGATTTGAGACGCAGGAGAAAATGAAGATCTGGTGCTGGATGAACTTTTTGCATTCAAGGTACGTAACATCTGCCTCATTATTTGACTTGTGAACACTGGATTCCTAGGTGTTGACTGTGCAACGAATGATGCAAATTGTTCTTTATCCGGTCTGCACGGCTCTGGGCTTGAATTGTGTTAAGAATATGCATGGTTTTTGTCTGTCTTCATTATAATGACGATTTTTCTCTGTCCTTTTATTTTTTCCACAAGTAATGACCCTCTAATACTAGCAAACCCCCC
>MCJB01048656.1:0-45995 GCA_002018475.1 Nicotiana obtusifolia | reverse complement strand
ATATATATATATATATATATATATATATATATATATATATATATATATATATATATATATATATATAAGGGGCTTTTTCCCTTCGGCAATTTTCAAGCTTTATTCGTTTTTCTTTTTTCTTTATGATTGCAAAGATTTCGGATGCCTTAGCATGTAATAATTAGGTCTTATCGGAGGTTCAAACATTATCCGTTTTCAATATTATTTTGCTTAAAGTTGTGGGGGGCGTGGTATCACCGAAAGCTTTCCCCGAAATGTTTACTTAGAATTTTTTATAATTTTGCCAAGGGTAGCCTTTGAACCGGTTTAGAAATTTTGAAGGCCTTGTGTTTTGGTTAAGAATCTCGGACGTCTCCGAGCCGTTCTAGGAAGGCTGTAGCTTTTTAAGTTGGGGTGTTTTTTGCCCAATGGGATTTTTACCCCGAGACATCCGGGCTTGCCCGGGACAATAGTCCCCGAATAGAGATGGCCATAACCTTTGAAGTTCGGGCACTGCCTAATAAGTTTTGTGCCCCCAGGTTTTCGTAGCCCGAGCTGTCCGGGCTTGCCCATGACGATAGTCCCCGTGCAGGGGTGACCTCTTGAATTCGGAAAGAGGTAGCCCTTTGGCCCGATGTCCTTAAGGTACAAAATACAGTAGTTCTTTAAGAGGCAAAGCATGTATCTGCAAGTTAGAAACATTCTTTTATTTCCATGCAACATAGAAGAATGCAAATGTGTACAAGTTTCACCCAGGCTTAAGTGGCCTATGTGGGCACAGTTCATTTGACCGTTTGTCCCTTACAATAGATCCTATCCACCAAGCCTAGACTTGTTTGAGCACATAGTTTCCTTCCTTGCTAAAATCAATATCTGAGGGTGATGACCCTTAGTGTTTGAGGCCAATTTTAGAGAGGGCTCGGACACTGTTGATGCGAACCTTGATGCCGGTTCATAGTTGGTCTCTAATTCTAAGTTAGCACGATTCACTGTTGCCTCGTTAAAACCTTGCCAGAAAACCCATTTGGGACAAAACCGCTTCGAAAGGAAAAAGAGTGCAACACGTGCTTTCAGGACTAATAGTCGCATCGTTCCTTGGTCGTTACCTGCAAGTGTCAGCCTAATTCGTAATATATTTAGAGAAAGTCAATGAATGGGGTCGCACCTTAGAAGCAATATCATTTTAAGTGGGTTATGTTCCAGTCGTTCGATATCCATTCACTGTTCACTGTTTTGAGTTTGTACTGTCCTTTGTCGGTGATCTCAAAAATTTGATATGGGCCTTCCCAATTCGGTCCCAGCTTCCCTTCGTTCGGGTTTCGGGTGCTCAGCGTTACCCTTCTTAACACCAAGTCCCCAACACTGAAGCGTTGAAGGTCGGTTCTTTGATTGTAATACCTTTCAATCCATTGCTTTTGGGCGGCCTCACGCCTTTCGTCTAATAGTTCCAAGTTCGTACTCATGGCTTCGTCGTTTGACTCTTCGGTCGCATATCGGACCCGGAGACTCGGTTCTCCTACTTTGATCGGTATAAGAGCTTTATCACCATAGACCAACGAGAACGGAGTGGCCCCGGTACTGGATTTTGAGATCGTACAATATGCCCATAGGACTTTGGGCAAGATTTCCTTCCATTTTCCTTTGGCATCGGTCAACCTCTTTTTGAGTTTCAGGAGTATGGTTTTGTTCGTGGACTCTGCTTGCCCGTTTTCGCTAGGGTTACAAGGCGTTGATAGGATCCTTTTGATCTTGTGGTCCTCGAAAAACTTGCTCACTTTGCTGCTGATGAACTGCTTCCCATTGTCGCACACGATCTCGACCGACATTTCGAATCGGCATATTATGTGGTCCCATATGAAACCAATGACCTCCTACTCCCTAAACTTCTCAAATGCCTGGGCTTCCACCCACTTAGAAAAATAATCAGCCATAAGTAAGATAAATTGAGCCTTACCGGGCGTCTAAGGCAGGGGACCAACGATGTCCATCCCCCATTTCATGAATGGCCAGGTGGACAAGACTGAATGCAGTAGCTCCCCGGGCTGGTGGATCATCGAAGCATTCCTCTGACACTCGTCGTATTCTCGTACGCACTCCTTTGCATCTTTTTCCATATCGATCCAGTAATAGCCGGCACTGATTATCTTCTGAAACAATGACTCGGTGCCCGAATGGTTCCCGCAAGTGCCTTTGTGGACTTCGCTTAGAACGTACTTGGTGTCTATCGGCCCCAAACATACGGCAAGTGGGCCATCGAATGCTCTTCTGAATAGGGTACCGTCTTCGGACAAGCTGAACCGGGCCGCTTTCGTATGCAAAGCTCTCGATTCTTTAGAATCCGAGAGAAGTTTCTCGGTCTTTAAGTAATCTATGTACTTGTTTCTCCAGTCCCAGGTTAAGCTTGTCGAGTTTATCTCGGCGTGGCCTTCCTTTACTACCAATTTCATGAGTTGTACGACTGTTCCCGAGTTGAATTCATCATCATCGACCGACGATCCCAAGTTAGTAAGAGCATCAGCCTCGCTGTTTTGATCCCGAGGTATATGTTGTAAACTCCATTCCCTGAACCGATGTAGTGTTACCTGCAGTTTATCCAGGTATCTTTGCGTTCGTTCCTCTCTGACTTCGAACGTCCCATTAACTTGGTTCACCACAAGAAGGGAGTCACACTTAGCTTCGATCACCTTTGCCCTCAAGCTTTTGGCCAGTTTGAGACCTACAATCATGGCCTCATATTCGGCCTCGTTATTAGTCAATTTTACAATCCTAATAGATTGTCTAACTACACTACCTGTTGGTGGCTTCAATATGATGCCAAGTCTGGACCCCTTTGCATTCGAGACATCGTTCGTAAAGAGGGTCCAGATTCCCGAAAAGGTCCTCGAGTTCAACAACAACTCTCTTTCGACCTCGGTTATTAGGGCCATCGTAAAGTCAGCCACAAAGTTTGCCAAAATTTGAGATTTAATGGCAGTCCGGGGTCGATATTCGATATCGTATCTGCTGATCTCCACGGCTAATTTGGCCAATCGTCCCGAGAGCTCGGGGTGTATGCATTACATTTCTCAATGGTAAGTAGTTACAACACATATGGGGTTGCATTGAAACTACGATTTCATCTTCCCAGAGGCGCTTAGCAAACCGAGCGCCAATTTTTCTAGGTGAGGGTACCTAGTTTCTGCTTCGCCTAGAGTCCTACTAACATAATAGATTGGAAATTGCGTATCTTTCTCTTCCCGAGCCAGGACTCCACTTACCGCTACCTAGGATACCGCTAAGTACATGTATAGCTGTTCGTCTCTCTTCGGAGTATGAAGCAGAGGTGGGCTCAAGAGTTCTGCTTGAGTTCCTCCAAGGCTTGTTGGCGCTTCGGGGTCCACGAGAAGTTATTCTTTTTCTTCAACTGTGAGAAGAACCGGTGGCTCTTGTCGGAGGACCTCGAGATGAATCGGCCTAAGGTGGCTATGCGTCCGGTTAACCTTTGAACGACCTTGACATTGTCCTCAACAGTGATATCTTTGATGGCCTTGATCTTATCGGGATTAATCTCTATTCTTCGGTTGGACACCATGAATCCATAGAATTTTCCGGACCCGACTCCGAATGCGCATTTCTCCGGGTTCAGCTTCATATTGTATTTCTTCAATACGCTGAAGGTTTCCTGCAAATATTTCAAATGCTCCTAACTAATATATTGTCAATGTAAACTTTCCATTGGTTTTCCTATTTGTTCTTTGAATATCCGATTTACTAGGCGTTGGTAAGTGGAATCAGTGTTTTTAGTCCAAATAGCATCACATTAGAGCAGTAGGTTCCGTGCTTAGTGATGAAGGAATTTTTTTCTTAATCGCCCGAGAATTTGGTTGTACCCGGAATAAGCATCGAGAAAACTGAGGATCTCATGGCCGACCATTGCATCGATCATGCGATCGATGTTAGGCAAAGGGAAAGAGTCTTTGGGACATGTTTTATTCTAAGTCTTTATATTCTACACACATTCTTAATTTATTTATCTTTTAAGGAGTTTAGATACCTCATCCTTGATGAACTCATGCTTGACTTTGGACTGGGGCCTCCTTTTCTACTTGACCGGGTGGAATTTCAGGTCCAGGCTCAGCTTGTGAGTGGTTATTTCTGGAGGGATCCCTGTCATATCAAGGTTGGACCAAGTGAAGCAATCTATGTTAGCTAATAAGGAATTGAACGAGTTTTTTCTTGAGCTTGGGACTCAACCCCGTGCCCAGGTATACCTTACGATCAGGCAAGCGCTCGATCAGTACAACTTGCTCTAGTTCCTCGACTGTCAATTTGATAGCGTCAAAAACGTTAGGGGCTATGAAAGACCTGGGAACTCCGTAGTCGTCGTCCTCACCCGTCTCCTACTTCTTCGATTGGGGCGGGGCTGGTGTCAGTAATTTCTATTTTGTGTTCTCTTGGTGACCGAACCCAGATCCTTTGGTGTAAAAAGTGCGAATATTGGGACCACCTCATCGACCGTGAACATCTCCTTTGCGGCCGGTTGTTCTCCGTAAATTTTTTTATCCCTCCTAGCATTGGGAATTTCAACACTTGGTGCAGAGTCGAGGGTACTACCTTCGTGTTGTGGATCCATGCCTCCTAAACAGAGCATTGTACCTCATATCTCCTTGGATTACATAGAACTTGCCTTCCTGAATAGACCCTGCGGCATTAACCGGTAATGTTATCTCCCATTTATTGGTTTCACATTCCATGTTGAATCCGTTTAGAACTCGGACTGCAAGCATGATTTTATCTTGTAGACCGAGCTAGTCCATGACCCTCGATCTGATGATGTTGGCCGAGATACCTGGATCAATTAACACACGCTTAACTCGAGATTTATTTATGAGTAAAGCTATTACCAGTGCATTGTTGCGGGGTTGCACGATCCCTTCAACGTCCTCATCGTTAAAAGACAAGATTCCCTCTGGCACGCAATCCCGAGTTCGTTTTTCCCTTGTGATGGATACTTTGGTGCGCTTTAGCATTGGCCCCTGGGGAACATCGACCCCACTGATGATCATGTTAATGACGTGCTGAGGTTCCTCCTGCTCGATCTATTTATTAGAATCTCTATTCCTGAAATGATTCTTGGCTCGATCTCTAAGGAACTCTCAAAGATGTCCATTGTTGAATAGCCCGGCAACTTCCTCTCTTAATTGTCGGCAATCCTCTGTTCTGTGGCTGTGAGAGCCATGATGTTTTCATATATATTTCCACATTAGGTTAGGATCCCTTTGGGCTAGATCGGACAGTAGAGGTCAAGGCCATTTGGTGTCTTTGATGCGTCCGATGGCAAATACGATGGCAGCTGCATCGACGTTGAAGTTGTACTCCGATAACCTCGGCGCTTTCTTAGGCCCGACGGGCCTGTCAAAACCATTTTTTCTCATGAGTCCCCAGTAGTTTTGACCTCGATCGCTCCTCCTTTCACTTCTCATAAGGTTTCGCCCAGACCCACTTACTTCTTCGGTCTCTATTGTATGGCTGATACCGATCCCTGTTTGATATTGGTTCATGATCAACGTCTCTCTTGACTTGTCGATGGCTCTGATGGTATAAACATACCCGGAAGGGGCCCCAATCTTATCATCTTCGACCTTGATTTTTGATTGATATCGGTTATGCACGTCGGTCCAAGTAACAGTCGGATATTCTACCAGATTTTGTTTCAGACTGCTGTAAAGCCAACGAGCTTCAAACATTGAGTCCTTAGGTGAAGGCTTGAACGGCCCAATCGTTCGCGATCGGAGGCAGGTCCATCTGTTCCATTTAAAATTGGGACACGAATTATCTAAGCATCTCATTATCCCTCTATTTTACTTTGAAAGGTCGGACTTCCTAGTCTCGACCTTGATAGCCCCGACGTGTGCTTATACGAAGGAATCTGCAAGCATAGCAAATGAGTCAATAGAATTAGGAGGTAGGTTGTGATACCATATCATAGCTCCCTTCGATAGAGTTTCCCTAAAATATTTTAGCAGGACAAACTTGATATAATCATCCTTCAAGTCATTCCCTTTGATGGCGCATGTGTAGGAGGTCACATGCTCATTTGGGTCGGTTGTTCCGTTGTACTTAGGAATCTGGGGCATGCGGAACTTCTTAGGGATCGGCTTTGGAGCTATGCTTGGAGGAAAAGGTTTTTGAACAAACTTCTTGGAATTCAGGCCTTTTAGTATCGGCGGTGTTCCTGGGATTTTGTCGACCCTGGAAGTGTAGGTTTCCACCTTTTTGGCATTGGCTTCGATTTTCTTCTCTCCCGATTCTACCTTTTTGTCAGCTCCTCGAGCATTTTTACGATCTCGGGGTTGGTCCCCGATTCATTTTCATTCGGTCTCTCCATGACCGATTTATTTCTATGGGTGACTTCCCGGGGTGGCTCAGATGCAATTCTGCTCGGCGCTCGACTTTGGTTCTACAATTGGGCTGTCGTTGACAGTTGAGCCTATAACATTTCGAAAATCACCAACAAATTGATCCCATCACCTTCACTGCTGTGCGTATTTTGGGCAATCGATTGGACTTCCTTGCGGATGCTGTTCTCAGGATTGGTAGGAAAATTTGCATTGATGGCCACATGCGAGCTAGCGTCGATCGGGTCTGCGGCTGGAACTCCGCCGAGATCGACGGGGGGCACCTTGTTACCGGGTGCTACATTACTGTTCTCGCCATAGTGGCTGAATTTGGCATCCAGGTTTAGAAGGGCAGACTGGGAGTTCGACATTTCAAACTTTAACTTGGAATCAAAGATACTCCAAAGAACAAGTGTAAAATAGGGTGTGTTATGAGAATTTGTATCAAACTGCCGCAACTATCCTTACCCCCACGGTGGGCGCTAAATAGTTTATCCTCAAAATCAGATAACAATTAAATTTGTAAGTGATTTTAAGGATACACTGATTAATTTGATACAAAGCAATAAATTAAGTCAAATTGAACAAACAAAGATAAAATGGATTCAAACCACACAAGGAGGATAGTTTCATCCTTAATGAAATATTCGCCCTCGATCCAGGCTCGTTATTGCCAGCACTGATGAACAAGAGAAAGCACTAATAATAGAAAAAATAATAATATATTACTTTGGAATGCGTGTTACCATGGATGTCATGAATTATCAAACTCCCTTTATATAGTAGGGGAATCCTACTCTAGATACAAATCTATAAAAGGAAAAATATCCTCTGATTAACTGATTGCCGGTTCTTCATCGACACGTGCCGAGATCCCTATCGTGATATTCAGCCAGCATATATATTACGGCCTTCCGTTGGCTGTGTTCGATTGCCCGACAATGTTCTACGAAGTCGTTCAAGGCTAGGACCGATTCCGAAGCATGACCCCGATATTCTCGAGGGCGGGCGTCATGCCCCCGGATTTTGACTCGATGAGACTTTTGCCTCGATTTTGGTCCCCTGTCATCATGTCTCGAGCTTGGCTTATTTTGTCGGAGACCGTGGTGTACCATGAGCTCGGTTTTACCTGCGTACATAATAAAAGCATTCTAGCAATTCTGTAATTGGAACTAAGCGGGGATAATATATACTACATGAACCTTCTAAAACACGAATACTCATTGGAGATTAAATTGCATAAAAACAAAAAGAACCTCTTCTACATAAACACAAATTATATATAAAACCATGAATTGGTCATCCTTAATTAATTACAAATGTTTAAAAATTGACCAAAATTGGACAGACAAAAACCAAATTGTGCATTGCCTAACGTAAGTCTATAACTCATGAATGTTACTCTTCAAACCATGAAAAATCAACATTGCCATCAACCACACTCACTTGCTAGTCAGAACCTAATAATTGCTAAATAGTGACACATTCACTACTGTTAATGTAACAACCCAACCGGCCGTTTTGAGTTCTAGCATCTCATTCCATGATTTGAGCCTTCTCGTATGTCCATTTGATGTTTTATGACTTGCAGGTGGGAGTGATTTTGGTCCCATAATGTTTGGAAGTGATTTGGAACACTTAGTTCCTACATGGAAGCTGTAAGTTGGAAGAGTTGACCAATGTTCGACTTTTGGGTAAACAAACTCAGAATCGGGTTGTGATGGTTCTGGTAGGTTCGTAAGGTGATTTTGGACTTGTACGTATATTCGGATTTGGTTTTGGAGGTTCCTAGAAGAATTTGACACTGTGTGTCAAAAGTTTTCAATCTGAAGTGAGTTCGTAAATGTGACCGAAAGATGACTTTGATGCTATTAGGTCTATATAGAACTTGTGCAAAGTTTGAAAGTAATCCGAATTGTCGAAGTGTGATTCACATAGTCTTTCGAAAGAATGACGATTTAAGAACTTAAGAGAAGCTCTATTCAATTTGAGCCTCGATTCATTGTTGTGATGTTCCCGTAGGTGGGTTTGAGCCTTTAGACAAGTCATATGGGTATTTGAAATTGTAGGAATGGTTGGATAGGATCCCGAGGGGCTGGGGTATGTTTCGGCGCATTTGGAGCAAGTTCCGGAAGAATTGAGTTGCTGAAACAAGGCTTTTCTACAGAGGAACTGACTTCAGACATCCTTTCTCCCAATATATAAAGAATTTTGGGATGAGGGTTTAATGAATTTGTATTCAGTTGAGGCTAGTTTCTTGTGGTTTAAATATTTCGTTATTCCGACATGTGAGCACAAAGTCATGGTTGTTTAACTGAAGGGTGGCAAAGCAGAGCAATTGTTGGTCAGATGAGTGTTGCAGATTGCAGCACTACCATGCTGCATGGGACGACGCCCGGGGTGCCGCAATAATGAATTTTTACTGCCAGATGATTCTTTGCACATAAACAGAGCCTATTTCGTTGTTTTAGCATTTTTCTTCAAGTTTTGAGCATGTGAGAGCGGGTTTGAGGGATTTTGACCTATTTCTTCATCAACCACATTGAGGTAAGTGATTCTAACTCACTTGTATCATCAAGTTAAGCATCTATTATTTAGTTTAATATGAAATCAATGATTTGGAGAAATCAAGTGGGAAATAGGAGAAAACATAGAAATTGAGAATTGTTGATTTAAGTATGCATATGATATCAAAATGGAATTTTGATTATAGATTTGGGATCCATGACTCATGGGTAGTCAGGATCCAGTTTCAATTTTTGGTTTTGATGAAGTTGGCCCGGGTTGAATTTTGTTGACTTTTATAGACTTTTGAGAATTGATTAAAGATTGAAGCTTTATTATTTAGAATAGATTCCTATAATTTTATTTGACCTTATTGAGTATTACTTGGTTTGATTTGAGTAGGTTGGAGGTGATTTACAAAGGAAAGATGGTTTTAGAGGGTTGATCTGGCTTATTAAAGTAAGTATCTTGCTTAATCTCGACTTGAGGGAATATTTTCTGAAAACAAAATTATTTTCTATGCGCTATGTGTTTCGAGGGTGATGTTTATGCGAGGTGACAAGCGTATATGCGGATATGGATCCATCCCCCTAGGGTCGCTCTCTCATGTTTCTCTCTTGATGGCATACACGCATGTTGGGAGAAACCGACGGGTTTCTGGTTTATATTTATCTGAAATCCGATGTGATGAGTTTTGAGCATAAAGGTAAAAGCTTTGACCGTTCAAGTGAATCCATTGTACATATTCATGCACTTTACATGCTTTATTCATGCATATTTTCTACATATGCTAGTAGGTGAATTATATATATGCATGAGACTTTCTAGTGAGTTATTGCACAAATGGAGAGTGTCGGATTGATGAAAAAAGGCGAGTTTTATTAGACAATGTCATGTTGAAGTCATGTAGAACGTTCGTATAAGTGCTTTTTGAAATTGCTGAGAAAATGATCCCTTATTACGCATAGTCCCTTGTGATCATGTCAAAGTTTTTGAGTTGATCTACTTTGTGCAAATTGTATTAATATGTGATTTTCGGTGCAATTGTATATGCTTAATTTGGTTATTTGAAAAGCATGCTTACTGCCTTCTTATCAAATTGTGCACCTCATAATTGATATCCGATGTTCTATGATTGTTCCTCGGATATTTCTCTGTTATTATACATGCTATTGAGCTACACATGTTACATATAAAGCGGGTGTCTTTTGAGTAAACCTCGTCACTGCTTCATTGAGATTAGTATTGATACTTTTGAAGCTGAGCTATCGTGGATGACGAAGGCTAGCATTGAAGATGTACCAGTATTCGCAATACAAGCTACTACACCTTGTTCATGGTAGTTTAGGACTTTAATTCTGTTTATGTATATTCCAAACAATGATGTAATCCTTCTTCATATCAGTGTTGTACTCCGATATATAGTCGCTCTTGACTTGTAGTACTAGCCCTTGTGATAGTTGTATTCATTATTGCATTCATATTATAATATTTAGTTGATGACCTTTAGTTCGAACTGTGTTATATCTTGGTTGGCTTACCTAGCAGTTGTATTAGGTGCCATCACGACTTGGTGAAATTTGAGTGGTAATAAATCGGTATCAGAGCTTTAGGTTCATAGGTTCTACGAGTCATGAGCAAATGTGTAGTGGAAGAGTCTTGTGGATCAGTATGATGACGTCCATAATTATCTTCGTAAGGCTACAGGACATCTAGAAAACTTCTCTTTCTTTCTCATCCTTATCGTGCGACTTTCTTTTAGCTTGAAGCCTAAATCCTCAATTTCTTTCTCTTTGATTCATATGCGACGTTGAGTACTCGATATCAGCTGTGCACCAATGGCTTCTGATGTCGTTGATGGGGTGCGAGATGCTTTTTCTGTATTATAAGGGAATGCTAGTCTAAATGACTTATGGACAGGTGTAGATAGCAGTTTTGGCTTAACAGATTCAGTTACGTGAGTATGTGATTTTGGACTCTTATGTTCGGTAGTGTCCCTAGTGGTGGGGTTGATGGCACAATGAGAGGCAATATAGCTATGTAATGAGTATTATATGCCTAAGGGCTACACTTAGAGAGTTTGGATATGACAAGAAGAATTTGCTTGAGATGCGAAGGGGATATGGATGCTTGACTACCACCTTGGTGTGCAATACAACCTTGAGTTCTGGATGTGGTAATGGCCCTTTTAGTTGTTCCTTGGAGGAATAAAATGGATTCTTATGACTTGTGGACGATCTTGGGAAAATCAATTGATTACACAGCGGTTACAACCATGGTAAGGTCATAGAATATGTTGAATTGAGTTTAACAAGTGAGTTATCTCCTGTGAGAAGGCTAGAGGTTGAACGATTTCTTATTAGGGTTCTATGAAGAGTTTTTCTTTTACCTAGTGGAATGTATGTACTGTGAAAGAGTTTAGATCTGTTGAGGAAAATCTCACAACTGTCACAAGGATGAGTATACATTGGGCTAATAATCTGGAATGTGTTATGGTTAGTGCTACATGAGTTATGAGGAATTCAACTGATTAATAGTTCAGGATCATGGTGGTTAAGGAGGAAATGTTGTTGTGGGTTATCAGATGATGTGATTATGGCTTAAAGGAAAGTAGGGAAGTCTACCATCGATGATCGGATCACATGGGCATGTGATGTTATAATTCCTGGACTGAGGTATGCTTGTTGATTAGTTATGCAACAACCGAGACGGTCATTTTGTGTATTTTACACTCGTTCCCCTATTTGATGCTTCTGTATGTGCATTGTTGTTATGTGACTTGTGAGGATGGTTGGCTTGGTTTCAGGAAGGTTTGGAGTGAATTGGAACACTTAGTTCCATGATTGGAAGCTTAGGTTGTAAGAGTTGACCAAGGTTTGACTTTTATGTAAATGAATGCAGATTCATGTTTTGGTGGTTCCGTAGGTTTGTATGATAATTTTAGACTTAGACGCATGTTCAGATTTAGATTTGGAGGTTCCTAGGTTTTGGCCCTAAATGTCGAAAATTGGCAATTTGAAGGTCTGGAAGTTCATAAGTTTGACGGGGATTGACTTTTGTCATCGAATTCGAATTTTTGTTCCCGAAGTTGTAATAGGTTCATTTTGTCTTCTGAAACTTGTGTGCAAAGTTTAGGATTAATCTGGATTGATTAGACATGAATCAGACGCTTGGTTCGAAGTTTAGAAGTTAATGAACTCAAGAGAAGCTTAACTTGTGTTTTGATCATCAATTCGTGGTTTTGATGTTAAATTCAGTGTTTCGGACCACCCGGAGCATTATTATTGTTGCCAATATTTCACTGGTGTCAGGTACTCATCACGTTCGTGAGATTGTTATCACGTTTGCAAAGTGTTATTTGAGCTGGGGAGTTATTCTTCTTCCCGTTCGCGCCTTGTGGATCACGTTCTCAGAGAGAGCTGGGATCTGGGGGAGTTGTCATTCTCATTCGCAAGGGCCTGGACACATTTGAGAAGGAGGAGGTAGGATGTGCATCATGTTCCCGAGGGGTCGACCGCGAAGAGTTGTTTTGGGCAGTTGGATTTTTGTGCTTCACGAACGCAAGGCAGTAGCCGCGCTCATGAAGAGTACCATTGGACAGAAGTATAAGTGATGCAATTTTGGGACTTTGACCCTTTATTTCATTTTTTGAGCCCTAGATTTGAAGAGGGGTGATTTTTGAAGGGGATTTTCCCACAAGGCAAGAGGGTAAATGATTTCTACTCAATTTTGATATTATATCCTGTTTTCCCATGAATTTTTACACATAGATTATGTGATTTGAAAGAGAATTGTTGGGGGTTTTTGCTATGGTTTTGGAGAGTGAAAATTTTAGATTTAGGAAATTAAGGTCAGATTTGGATGAGACTTGTATATTTGGACTCGTATTGGAATGAGTAACCGAGATTTGTGAGTTTTGTCAGGTTTCGGGATGCAGGCCAGGTTAATTTTTTGGTTGACTTTGCGTATTTTTATAGAGTATTGAATTGTCTTGTTGAGGTAAGTGTCTTGCCTAAACTTGGTTTGAGGCACTAGTTGCTTGAATTGTTGATGATGGCTACGTGTCAAGGGTGACACACATGTGGGGGATGAGCATGTGTGCGTGCATCGGGTTTTACCCATGCTCGTGGTAGTGCTTAGGCTATTTTATGCCTTGAATTGAGTACTAAGCTTCATATTATCATGCTTCATGTGTTTGTACCCCTTTGTGATCTACGTGAAATACGTTAGAGATCATGTTTAGTAAAATATCCTATTCAAACATGTTAATTGCTATTTTGTGACGTAATCGCCTAATCGGAGCTTTGGTAGCACGCTTCGCATATGCATACACCTTAGCATGTCACTTTTATCGGTCCATGAGCTTATTTGATATTCATTGTTCGTATACATGTATTTTCATATATGCTTTATATGTGATATGGACTGGATTGGTAGCACGTGATTTGTCCATGCTGTTTGAGTTATGATAGCACGTGGGTGGTCCGTGCAGTGGTTATATATGGCACGTGAGTTGTCCGTGCAGCGTATGGATAAGGATCCATCCCCATAGGGCCAGCCTCTCATATTTCTCTCTTGATGGTGTACATGCGGTACGAGAAACACTGATCGGTGTTTGGGTTTTTGCGTCTTCTCTCTATTTGCATTTACCTTGGGTGTATACGTGTTTTATCGCATGTCTTCTCTATATTCTATTTTTGGAATGAATACATGCCTCTTTCTGCATATCTTCTCTATATGCTCTTTGACTGGAATGTGTAGGCATAATACATATCTTCTCTATTTGTTAGCATGTGCATATTAATTTGATTATTGAGGAATATCTTCTCTATATGCCGAGTTAATGCATACATGACTTGGTACATCTTCTCCGTGTGCACTTATTTGGTCATACATGCGTTTTACCATTAGTTTAGCACCATTATTGTTTAGTTGTACAGTTTATGAACTGAGCAGGTTGTTAGCGAGTATCATTGGTAACTCTTACCACTATTGCCTTAGTTATATTACTTGTTGAGTACATGGGGTCAATTGTACTCATACTATAATTTGCACTTAATTATGCAGATCCAGGTGCCGGTCCCAATTCAGAGCTGTGGTGATTGCTGTTGAGCTGCTGAGAGATGAGGTAGTTCTGCATTCCGACCACACTCCTTGACGTATCTTTCAGTTATTGTTGTTATTATTCAAACAGTATTTCCATTTCATGTTTCCAGCCTTGTATTTCTATTGTAAAGCTCATAGCTCTATATGGCCAGTCCCAACGGTTTATATGTATTGACGAAGTTTACTTATGATATTTGGCTTTAGACTTGTACTATTTAGGTAATTTTGTTATCTCGTTCTGCTACTTATGTGCTTGGTTTACGTGGAAAGTAAGTTAGGCGCCATCATGACCAGATGGTGGTTTTTGGATCGTGACAAGTTGGTATTAGAGCCTAGGTTTATAGGTTCTACGGGTCATGAGCAAGTTTAGTAGAGTCTTGCAGATTGGTACAGAGATTTTTTTACTTATCTTCGAAAGGCTACCGAACTGTTAGTAAAACTTAACTTCCTTTATTCTTGTTGTGCGGATTTGTTATTTTCCAAGTTTGGACCTTACCTTTTTATTCTTTTATAGATGATGAGGTCACGATCTGGCGGATCAGCGGAGCAGGTACCTGTGCCTCCAGTCTGGGTCGTGAGGGCCCCGGGCCGAGGCAGAGAACGAGGTGGGGAACGCATCGTAACTACAACCCCTGATATAGCAGCAACTGTGGATCCACAACTTTCTCCAGTGGAGGAGCAAGTTCCAGATATTGCTGAGCCAATGGGAGCAGCTCAGGCTCTGGTGGTACCTATTGCTATGCCTAGTCTTTTGGAGACTTTGGCCCAGATCTTGAGTGTGTGTACAAGTCTGGATTAGGCAGGTACGATAGCTGTTGCACCAGCTACCTCAGAGACTAGAGTAGGAGCCCAGACTCTTGTCGCCCATACACAAGAGCAGCTAACTCAGTGTTATCAGACACTAGGGGTCCTGCCACTGCAGCCAGTTATTGCAGTACAGGCCGAGATTGGAACATCTTTGACAGATGAGGAGTAGAAGAGCCTAGAGCGATTACAGAGACTTCGTCCTCCCTAGTTCAGTGGAGGAGAGTCAGATATTGCTCATGGTTTTCTTGATCAGTGTCATCAGATTCTTCTCACAGCGGGTCTTGTGGACTCTAATGGAGTTGACTTCACTACTTTTCAGATGACAGAGCCAGCCTACAAGTGGTGGAAAACCTCTAGCAGACATCTGGATCTGGCAGGCTAGCTGGCGCAACACCACTAACATGGCATCAGTTCTCAGCTCTCTTCTTAGAGATGTTTGTTCCATGGACTCGTAGAGAGAAGTCGCACAAGGAGTTTGAGCATCTACGCTAGGATGGCTTGATTGTGACCCAATATCAGATGAGATTCACATAGTTGTCGCGTCATGCAATATTTTTGGTCCCTACTGAGGGGAGAGAGTTAGGAGGTTTATTGATGGCCTCAACTATGGTATTTGATATGGTATGGTGCGAGAGGCTGAGACTGATGATAGTTTTCTCTAGGTGGTTGAGATTACTAGGCGCTTGGAGCATGTTTGTAGGCTTGAGCGAGAGGAGTGGGAGGCCAAGAGGCCTTGTGGTCTGGGTGGTTTTGGTGGGCGTCGTTTGGAGGCCAGTCACATCACTGTAGAGGCCGTCTTAGGCCCGCTCTAGGAGCTCATCATATTCCTTATAGTTTGTCAGTTAGCCACGGCTCATATAGTGCTTGCCTAGGTCAGTCATCATTCAGTGTGCTGCTAGCACAGAGTTCTTACCACGCTCCATCTGCTTAGGGTTCCATAGGCGGATATTCGAGTTATCAGGGTTAGCGGCATGGTCAGCAGCCTCGTCAATGGAGGGGTTGTTTCGAGTGTGGGGAGTTGAGTCATCTAAATAGGGATTGCCCCAAGCTTCTGAGTATTGTACCACAATAGGGCATGCATTATATTGTTCTAGCGCTAGTAGCTACACCACCTGCACAACGAGCTAGGGGTAGGGCTTAGCCTGTTGGAGGTTGCCCTAAAGGGGGATGTCAGGCAGGTGGTGGACATGCCCATTGCTATGCATTTCTAGCCAGGCAGAGTTAGTTTCTTTCGATGCCGTGACACATGTATCTTTTCAGTGTTCCACAGGGATGCTTCAGTGTTATTTGACCTTGGTTCCACTTATTCTTATGTGTGATCATATTTTGCTCATTATTTTGGTATGCCTCGTGTCTCTTGATATTCCTGCTCTTTACCTACACCGGTGGGTGATTCTATTGTGGTGGATCGTGTGTATCGATATTGTGTGGTTATATTTGGGGGTTATGAGACTAGGATTGATCTTTTATTCCTCAGTATGATTGATTTGGAGGTGATTTTGGTATGGATTGGCTATCTCCCTATCATTCTACTCTTGATGTGAAAAAAACATTATGTGAAAGATGTGATAAATGAGTGGTAACAACAAATCAAGATATGGCAGGCTGATAGAGTTTATAGTCAAGTGAAGAAAAAGACAAGAGGAGACGGGCCTTGTGACTATAAAATAGTATAAGCCATAAAGTCATATCCTCATTCGAGAAATGAGTTGGTTACTCCAAAGTGATAACCATATAGCTAAGTTAGATCCCCGGAGTAACAAAAATCAGTATGGGCTAGTAAACAAGATAAACAAAACATGAATATAGGGACCGGAGTATTTGATAATAGTCGACATCATGAGAATTTCAAAGACCACATTACAACAATATTAGAATGAATAATAGAAGAATATTTGTTGACCTGAGTAAGTTTGCTTTGATGATTGGCAAAGGAACACATGCATGAATCAGGTCCATAAACAATGTACACAGGGCACGGGCAGATTCAAGCACAAGGCATGCACGTGAAGTGGATAAGAACAAGTGGTTATATTTGATATCCCCTGAACAAAAAGGTTGCGTAATGGATAAGAAACAAGACTCCTTACTTGAAGAGACCTCAATCCTAGATAAAGGAGGAGTTAGAAGTTGAAGATAACTAGAACTCTTCCCACTATGGAAGAGTATATCATTAGAACTCTAGTTATTTCCTATTCTACTAACTCTATAAATATCAGTTTGTTCTCTTCTACAGGGGATGCACAAACACTGAAGACAAGCAAGAATTGAGAGCAAAATAGCAAGGCATTTTTCAAGCAATTCCAGTGTGTTTCAACTATGCGAACCTGAAGCTACATGAACCTAGATAGAAGAACCAGTTCTAAGTGTCTGTCTTTTATTCTGGTTTAATTGTATTAGAGCATTTGAGTTGTACCTTTCAACTTTCTCTAGAAGAACTTGTATTAGATATTTTGAGTTGTATTTTTTAAGTTAGAATTAACTTGAAGTTGTCGCAATAGCCTGAGGCTGGTTGCCACAAAGGGTTAGATGTAATTCTTAGGTTTCCAAGAATTTTGTCAACACTGTTTTTGGCTCATGATTTAGTAGAGTGTTGGAAAACATCCTACCAGGAAATAAGTCGTGATTTTTTCACCTTTTGAGCCAGGTGTTTTCCATGTAAAATAATTGTTCTCTTTACTTTCTGCACTTACTATTTTGCGCAACTGTAGTATAAGGAACACGTAGAAGAACTAGATCCTTCTATAATCTGTGCACGCAAAAAATTAGACACCACACAATCATCCCCCTCTTATGTGGTACTGTGGTATAAAACATCAATAACCTTTATACTTCATTCAGGAAGACGCTTCCCTTTAGCAAGTGCTGCGAGCATAGTTAAGCTTAAGGGATTAAGTGTGCCAGTTACACTAGGCGTCTTCCTCATGTTGTCACACCCCAACCTCGGGAGATGTGGCTAGCACACGATGCATGAAGGCCCATGCTAACCAACATCAATGCTTAGGTCCTTCAACATGAAACTTGGGCCAACAAGGGCTCCAAGTATATTAACAAGATAAAAATTTTCAAAACAGACAAGCGGAAGAACTATAATGCTGAGCATATGGTTGACCGAAGCCAAGAAGTTACAACAACATTCATTTACACACCGAACACTAGTCTACAAGCCTCTAAGAGTACCATAATGTACAACTTGATCGGGACAAGGCCCCACCATAACCCAAAATTACTGAAACGTATACTTCAGTACCTAGGGACTTATTGTACAGCTACTCCGTGGAAGTTGAGAGCGACAACCAATAGCTGGAATGTGTACCCTATTGAGATGGAACGTCTTCCGGTCTGTCTTCACCTATGGGCATGAACATAACGCGCAGAAGAAAGGGGCGCCAGTACGGAAGATGTATTGAGTATGTAAGGCTGATAATGATAACATGGTGGATATGAATACAAAATTTTAACCTGAATACTGAAGAAAGGATACTGAGGGCATACACTGCTATAACCATGAATCATAAAGATATGCAAATTTTATAAAATCAAGGCACTCATTGGGCCCATGCATTAGATGTAATATACTATTATGCCGCCACTCTTTAGGGCATATATCTCATATCATACCCGGCCTCATGGAGGACTTGGTAAAGTCTCATGATTACCTCACACTGTAACCAACCTCGAGAGGTCTTTGTTGTACCCGGCCTCAACAGGACACGACAGACCTGGCCTCAAGAGATCTCGATTGTACCTGACCTTAGGAGAGCTTGACTGTATCTGGTCTCAACAAAATTCTAACAAAAGTATTGAGAAAGGATTAGGGCAACTCAGTTTTTCAACATAAGGATTATTCTGAAAAGAAATGCTTACAGCAAGTCATTCCAAGAATGGAAGCTGGCCTTACATACCTTGTTGATGATCTACCTACACTTCCTGAATTCTTACGCTTTTATGATTATTATCTTTACTTCCAAGAAATATCCAAAACTAGTATGACAAAAATATAGATGATACATAAATGATCACTAGCTTCTTCACTTTAATTCTCACCAAGTTCACCTTTAATTCTAGCCTTGAATCGTTTAAGAGTTCTTAGAGAAAGCCTATGAGCGTTTTCGGGAGAACTTAAAGCTAGTAAGATTATGTAGAATGACATAAAAGAAACTTGTACTGCTTTATATATAAGATACAGAAGTTCCACCGCCCCAAGTACCAAAGGGGTCACCCCCCACCAGCCACTGTGCCTGGTGGGGCAGCTGGCACAATATGATGAGGCGTAATCATGCCCTTGTCCCCTAACGTGCCGTCGGCTGATTGGTTGCACTAAAACCCCCATTGATCTTCAACTTCCTATGTGAGGGAAATGTGTGGGGTGTAATATCATCCCCCCTTCGCAACATTCATCCTCAAATGTTGAATTGTACTCAGTCTTTTTGATTTCTTTAATCATCCTTTGTGATACTTTGAGTTGTGCCTGCTGTAGTAATCCCAACATTATCTCCTGTAGTATGAAGCAAAGAAGGGTATCTGGATTTCACATCCTCTTCTACTTCCCATGTCATTTCTTTTACGTTGTTATTTCTCCAAAGTACTTTAACTTAAGCCACTTCATTGGTTCGTAGCTTATGAATTTGATGATCTAAGATGGCTACTCGAATTTCCTAATAAGATAGATTTTTTGTGATTTGGACGTCTTTAATAGGGGTAATACAATATGGATCACCCAAGCACTTACAAAGCATGGACACATAGAATACTAGGTGCACTACTCCTAATTCCGGGGGCAACTAAAGCTTATAAGCTACTTGGCCGACTTTCTGAATAAGCTGATATGGCTCGAGATGGGATATTTTAAACTGAAGATATGGCTCAAGATGGGATATTCAAACTAGTCATGAGGTAAGCTCTTATTTTTGACTTGCAGTACTTATGATTGACGGTCGTGTGAGGCCAAGTGTTGCTATTTATAGACAATGGCCCTGTGTGGCATACATAGAATATTTTCTGGCTACGTGCAAGTTGGTTTTGGTCTAGTGTAAAAAGGAAGACTCTGGAAGAATATTTTCATATCTATAAGAATTATCATTCGAGGACGAATGTTCGCAAGGGGGGGAGGATGTTACACCCTGTACTTTCATGTTGGAATGCATTTTAAGTGAATCACTATAAGTCAGAGATCTTAAGGACCTTTACCAATACAATGATGAGTAAAACATGTGTTAAGGAAGTATCTTGAGGGTTGGATACTGATAAGCGCATGATGTTACACCTATGTTTTTGTACGTAAAAGTACATCGTAAATCAACTAATGTAAGCTTGGAAATGAGAACATCTTTGAAAGTACATAAAGTAAGTTTTACAAACATTTAAGATAGTTAATAACAAGTACCAAGAGGTTTGGAAGGCATAGAAGCTAAACGAATTGAAGAAAATAAGTTTCGTTGAAAGTCGACAAGTTGAGAATGTTATAACATGTACTTTTGGGTTGAGACTAGGGTGCTTAACATAATAAGGAGGTAATGTTATGAGTTATTTTAGTCGTATGATAGTGGTGTGTTATTTTCTAAACTCAAGTGAGCCGTGGAACAAAAGTTGGTAAAGGTCATCACAAGTTACATTCATAAATGTGCTGAAAATTAGGTCAAATATAGTAGAGTTTTCTCTCAATATAATAAGAATTACGGGTTGATCTACCTATAAAATTGATTATCTATGTATCTAGTTTCCAAAGCATTAAGCCATTCATCAATAAGACATCAGAATAGAGATATATCTACGTTATCGCGAGACATCGCTAGACATCCCCTATGGTTCCCACTTAGGAGGTGGATGATTCTCCAACCTTTAAAGATTGGGGAAAGGATCATTTGGGTTCATTTTTTGACCCAACCAGACCCTATACTCTCCCAAAACACTCTCAAAGCAGTCTCCATGATTCTATAGTGAAAACGAAATATACAAACATGAATCTAACACCAGAAATCTTGTGGTGTTTGCTAGATCATAGTTCTTCATCTTGTGGCTATTTTGGAGGATTCTTCAAAGTGAAGTAACCTCAGATTTTGTATTGTTCTTGTTTATTGAGGTAAGAATCAGTACCTCCTTCATATATATTAGAGATTCAAGTCAAAATACTAGTGTTTACACACAAACTTGAACACCATAAGTTTATTTAAGAAGAGAATACAACTTCTATAGTGTTGTGGCATGATTGAGGGTTGTTGTGAGCTTCGGCTTGGGATTTCAAGTTGCATATACTCAATAAGGTAAGTAAATTATGTTCTTGGTTTTTCTTAAGGTTAATCATGTATTAATTGAGTTGTTTGAGTGAAAATCTACAAAATAGTAATTGACATGGCATAAGGAATCACTATCTTTTTTTTGTGGGCTGTGTTGAGGCTATATATATGATTTGTTGTGGCTGGAAATTGTGAGAAATAGTTTGATTATGTTATGGCTGCTGTTGTTAAGCTTATCTGTGTTCTAATTAATTTAATTGAAGAAGAAAACCTAAAAAACAAGAGATTGACGATAAATGTTAAGGTGCTAGGCGTGTGGACTCTTTTTGAAGGATTTTCTTATGATGTTTTGTGCTAAAAATGATATGGTAGGCATAAGTACGATGTTATAGATGTTGTAGGAAGATTCATGGAAAAGGAATTGGATTCAAATTATATTTTGTTAATCGTAAATCGAGCTTGCCGCTCAAAATGGTTGTTGAAGTAATCAGAGAGCTTATTGTGAATTATATTGTCATTGTTTGGGCTGTTTGGTGACTTTTAGTAACTTATGGGATGTAGTACAAATAGGGGAGGTGCTGTCCGTTTTCTTATAGAATATTGGTTTCGAAATATGAGAATTACAATACTTACATGATGACGATGAAGTCGGTTTACTCATTGTAGATGTAAGAAGATCATATTGAGATTGGTTGACGATTGGAGAGAAGATTGCAAAGGTATGTTAAGGCTAAAACTTTCCTTCATATTGGCATGATCTCGTAACTACATGTGTTTGATAACGAGATATAAAGAGAAGTTCGTATTCCTGAGTTTATGTACATTATCTTAGTCTCATAAGTTACACTATTCTCCCGTATCGGGACTTTATATTCAGTTAAATATTGTATTCGGGTTGAAAGAAGAGGGTCTATATATATAAGTATTACAATATTTTCACCACCACCATGCTATAATCGGTGGGTAGTTATATGTACCGAGCCTTATAAGGCCAGAAAACCATTTTACTTACTATATTAAGAGAGTTGAGTCAGTATCAGCAGGTAAGCATATCTTCAGACCATCTTTGACTTTTAGCTATCAGTTTAGTTTCAGCTTTCAGTTATTCTATTGCCTTACATACTCGGTAAAATTATTTTGTACTGACATCCCTTTTGTTGAGAAAGCTGTATTTCATGCCTACAAGTCTTGATAGACAGCTGGATAGACCTTCCTAGTATACAAAGCCAAACATCTGCTTGATTGGTAAGCTCTACTCCCTCGGAGTTACCTGGTCTAGACTTTGGAGTCCATTTAGTATATAGAGGTTTGATGGGTAGGTCGAGGCCCTATCCCAATCATGATACAACTCTGTTATCTCTGGAGGCTTGTAAATGAGTCTTGTATATTTATATGAAGTATTTTGGACTTACCTACCCTACGTGCATGTTTAGTTTGGTGTTGCTGGTTGTAGACATCCATGGAAGCCTCGTCAGACTGCACAATTATGTTTATGAAATTTTGGGTATGTCTACCCCTTGGATGAGATAGATGTTATTTTCATATGATTCAGAATATGGCTTTATCGGCCTTGGGTATTATCAGCTTGCAGGTAGACCACACCGGCCTAGGTTGAGGGCAAACCCTCCAGAGTTCATAGTTATAGAGTGGTACGCTTGGGCCGAGTATGGCACCAGGTGCCGACCATGCCTCCCCAAGTTTGGGCGTGACAGAAAATTCTGTCGAGTATACGATGTAATAAGATCGCTACTTTATAAGAGTTTGATGGCCTCCCCTAAGTACTATAATGAAATACTAGCCGAGGAAATAAGGAAGAAGACTTTGACCTAAGCATATCAACCTCAATTCGATATTATAGAAGAAATGATCTTGTAACAACAGTCCATAAGAAAGTGTCATTACAACATTGTTTGCACTCCATAAGAAAGTGTCACGTATCGTGACTAATGAACTGGAAGTAAAATCAAAAGTAATATTCGAGATTGTATGAGTTAAACGAAATTCTAGTATGCGTGGGCACTATGATAAGACAAGTTTTCACGCAACAAGTGGCAGAACGACCATAAAAAGTAATTGCTTGCGTTTAAAGACAACTGAGAATGCACCAAAGGAATTATTCGATCTATTACCCAGAGTTAGTTACGTTATGAACGCACATAAGATTTCAGAGTATTATCCATGCATCATATATGTTGACATTCTTATATTTATAGGAGACTCCTATATATCGTTAAAAGAAAGAATTGAGTCCACGTCACAGATAAAGGCTAGAATTGATAGAAGATTAGAACATGGATGTTCCATAGCGTCCCCGAAAGGTTAATGTAATAGCCAATACCCTGATCTGCGAATTGGAAGACAACTTAAGCCTACTTAAAGGTTGAGAAGGAAGAGGAAGCTCGAGAGTTACATCAACTAAGTAAATAAGGAGTCCAATTTTTAGCCCAAGATGATTATAGAAATTGTGACTCAGAACATTGCAAAATCACTCTTAATAGCAGAACTCCTCAATGCATTCTACAACTCAAAGAGCCCGTACGGTGGCTCGCAAACTCGCTGCAAAATTTATCTACAACCTTCTAACTCGTTAGCCTACCTCAGCACCATACAACCTTAAATTCGTTGGCAAAATTTTACGAGGCCTTGCAATGTTATTGCCTGGTCACTTGGTCAGTGAGAGATACTCTTGCCTGGCCTTATGGTCTGTGAGAGTTTATATTTGCCTGGCCACTTGGTCAGTGAGAGGTACAATTGCCTGGCCTTACGGTCAGTGAGATTTTGCATTTTCCTGGCCTTACGGTCAATAGATTTTACTATTTCCTGGCCATTTGGTCAGTGAGAGATACACCGATCTCTATATGTGGTCAGCTAGTTATGATATCACTATATTACATTGTGTTGAGTCAGGATAGGTGAGTATGTCTCAAAGCATTCTTGGACTTCAAGATTACTATGTACTTAAGTTTAGTTTTAGATTTCAATTATTCTAATGCCTTACATACTCGGTACATTATTTTGTTTTGACATTCCTTTTGCTGGATTCTATATATTTCATGCTTACAGGTTCTAACTGGTACCCAGATAGATCTTCCTAGTAGACGGGCCGATATCAACTTGATCGATAAGCTCCATTCTTTCGAAGTTACCAAGTCTATATTTTGTAGTGCATTTTGTATATACATGTTTGATGGGTAGGTCAGGGCCCAGTCCCGATAATAGTACAATTTCGTTACTTCTAGAGGCTTGTAGATGGGTCTTGTATGTCTGTATGTCAATATAGCAGCCTTGCCATCCATTGTATACACTCATTTTGGTATTGTCGTTGTTGAATTTTATGGCAACCTCGTCGGCCTACATAGTTATGTATATGAGCTTCTGGTATATTTACCCTTTAGATGAGATAGACGCTAGTTTCACATGATTCGGAATTTGGCCTCATTGGCCTTTGCTGGTATTGTCTGTTTGCAGGTAGGCCTTATTGGCCTATGTTGAAGGTTACCCCCATAGTTTATAGTTACAAAATGGTAAGCTTGGGGTCAAGTATGGCACCGTGTTTTACCTGGTTTGTAGCGTGATAGGAGGGGTCAACTGTTCGAGGAGGCGACTTGGGAGACCGAGCATGATATGCAGAGCATATATCCTCTTGACATTTTAGGTATGATTCAAACTCATTCGAGGATGAGCATTTGTTTAAGAGGGGTAGAATGTAATGACCCCACCAGTCATTTTGTGTATTTTAGCCTTGTTTCTCCTATTTGATGCTTCCCGTATGTGTATTTGTTGTTATATGACTTGTTAGGATGGTTGGTTTGGTTTTGGGAAGGTTTTGGAGTGAATTAGAGTACTTAGTTCCATGGTTGGAAGCTTAAGTTGTAAGAGTTGACCAAGTTTTGAATTTTTTATAAGTGACCTCAGATTCCTATTTTGATGGTTCCAATAGGTTTGTATGATAATATTGGACTTAGGAGATGTTCAAGTTTTTATTTAGAGGTTCCTAGGTTGATTTGTCCCTAAATGTCGAAAGTTGGAAATTTGAAGGTTTGAAAAGTTCAGAAGTTTGGCCGGGTGTTAATTTCCTGTTATCAGATTAAGGTTTTTGTTCCGGAAGTTGGAATAGTATCATTTTTCCATTTGGAAGTTGTGTGCAAAGTTTGGGATAAGTCCAAATTGGTTAAGCTTGAATCGAACTCTTGGTTCAAAGTTTAGAAGTTAAAGAACTCAAGAGAAGCTTAGCTTGTGTTTTGATTATCGAGTCGTCGTTTTGATGTTAGTTTTAGAGTTCTGAGCCTTTGTATAGTTTTGGGGAAGGTGTTAGAACTTGTTGGTCTGATTAGACGGGGTTGCGGGGGCTCGGGTAGATTTCAGACCACCAGAGCATTGTTTTGACACTGTAATTTCATTGGTGTCAGGTCCTCATCGCATTTGAGATAGAGATATCTCGTTTGTGAAGCATTATTTGAGCTGGAGAGTTTTTCTTCTTCAAGTTCGCACTTTGTGGGTCGCGTTCGCGGAGAGAGCTAGGAGCTGGGGGAGTTGGCATTCACATTCATGTGGGCTTGGACACATTCGCGAAGGAGGATGCAGGGTGTGCATCCCGTTCATGAGGGGTCAACTATGAAGAGTTATCTTGGGAAATTGGATGTTTTATGCTTCACGAACATGAGGCAGTGGCCGCGTTCGCAAAGGGTACCAGTGGACAAAAGTATAAGTGATGCAATTTCGGGACTTTGACGCATTATTTCATATTTTGAGCCCTAGACTTGGAGAGTGGATATTTTTCAAAAGGGATTTTCACAGAGGGAAAGTGGGCAGTTATTTCTACTAAATTTAAATATTATATCTTTTTCCCCATGAATTTTACACATAGATTATGTTACGCCCCGACCTTGGGGAGCGGGATCGACGCTCAATCGGGGTTATCCGGTCAAGCAAGCCTACCTGGTGCCTACCAACTAACCTTTCCCATGATTAATTCAATAATGAATGAGAGGAGATAGTGAATCGTGAGGATAAAATATACACTGCCAATTTCGTAAATTAGGAAAATTCATTGATAGAAGGAAACATAATATAAGTTCATACTATGTAAGTGACATCAACTATCAAGAACAACACTTATAGTTTTCCCCCATTCAAAATAACAACCCACAATATGTCTACGGAGCCTCTAATTAAACATAAGAATAATGGAAATGCCAGTGACAAGGCCCCGACTATACCTCAATATGATATGCAAATGTCAATACAAACATAAGGCCCTGATATAGAGTAGGGCTCACCGAATCAGCCAAGAAGAGGGTACACATATCAAGAACCTGTTCCACCTACCGAGGAACCACCTGCTTCCATTAAAGATGTAGCGTTCCCCGTTAAAGAAACGTTTGTACATATGGAATAGTACTAGTATGTAAAGCTGATGTTACACCCCATATTTTTGTATGTGAGAGTACGTCATAAGTCAATTAATCTAAGCTCAGAAATGAGATCATCTTTGAAAGTATATAAAGTAAGTTAATCATATTACCTCAGAGGTTACAAATATTTAAGATCATGAACAACAAGTACAAAGAGGGTTGGAAGGTTCAGAAGCTAAAGTAATTGAAGAAAATAATATTTCGTCGAAAGTCGACAAGTTGGGAATGTTATAACCTGTACCTTTGGGGTGAAACTAGGGTTATTAATATGATAAAAGGGTTATGTTATGAGTTATTTTAGTCATATGATAGTCATGTGCTATGTTTTGAAGTCAAGCGAGTTGTGGAGTAAAAGTCGATGAAAGTCATCACAAGTTACGTTGATAAGTTTTACTAAAATTTGGGTCAAATGTCATTGCGATTTTACTTAGAGTTATGGGGTAATACAGCCATTAAATTGAAGATATAGTTTATTTTCTAACGCATTAACCCGTTTGTCAATAGGACATCGGAGTAGAGAGATATATCCGTTTTTTGAGACTGCTCAGACTGCTAGGTGAGAAGTAGGTGTGTCACCTACTTACTTTAATGAGGGGACTTCATATGTCCAAAAAGGGGCCATCTCGTGTTGGCCAAAGAGACCTTTTAAGGGCCTATTTCCTTCATATATCACACTGATAATAGGGCGTAAAAACCAGACATAAGCCCTTGCAAAAATCCTTCCAAAAATTGAACACAAACCCCTAAGTGATTTTCTCTCCTTTTCAAGTTCTAGTTGGAGGAAAACCTAGGGTTTGAAGAACCAAGATAGGAGTTGAGATATTCAACAAATAAGGTAAGTATATTTCCCTCTTTCATCCATTTTTTTTGCTGGAAATATATGGAAAGTCGTTCAATAATTGCAAGAACTCACGGGACGGTGATCGGAAGCCGTGAGTTCGAGTTATTCAACTTGTAGTGGACTGTTTTATGGGCTGTTTTGTGTTACTGTTGGATTGCGTGTTTTTCTACTATTTTAGGGAGTTTTTGAGGAAGGGTGTGGAGAAACACCACACAAATGCAGGGTGGTGAGCTGGTCGTTCATCGTAACATTTTCGGCTGTTTGACACTACTATGGTGGTTGTTTTGTGCATGAAGAGATTGGGGTGTGTTGGGCTGTTTTATGGTATTTTGTGATGGATATAAGGTTGGAAAATTAGGCACTGAAAACCTTCAAGGACAGGTGCAAAGCCCTCCTCAGTGGTTGGCAGAGAACCTTTTCAATCGTATGGACCTATTCCCATTTATGGCACAGAATCCCAAGCAGTAAGGCTTTGTAGAGTTAGTCTCCCTTGAGACCCGCTGCCACATAAGCTCTTTCTGCTGCTCCTTGTTGTTATTGTTGTGTTCTTGTTATTGTTGGTGTTATGACGAATTGGGAGGAAGTAAAGATTATAGGGGAGATGCTGCCTATTTTATTATATAATAAGCTTGTTATTCGCTGTGCGATAGTTGTACCTTCCATAACTTGATGATAGTATTGTTATCATTGTTGTAGATTAAGATGCAATGAGGCGAGTTTAACGTGGTTATTGGAAATATTGTGATTGGGTATGTTAAGGCTAAACCTTTCTTACATTTTGGCATGATCCCATAACTACATGTGTTTGATAACGAGACATAAAGAGAAGTTCGTATTCATGAATTTATGTACTTATCTTAGTCTCAGAAGTTATCATATTCTCCCTTTATCAGGACTTTATATTCACTTAACTATTGTCTTCTCCCAAACAAGAGAGCAGAGGCTCTCTATGTATATACACACAGAGAGTAATACAGTACTTTCACCACCATCGAGCTATAATCGGTGGGCAGGCCCCTATTGGGCAACCTCAAATCAGATGGTTAGTTATATACCAAGCCTACTGTGGCCGAGCGTCTATGAGCGAGCCCATAATGGCTGAGATACAGAGCCTAGTTTGGCCGAGCACCTATGAACGAGCCTACTACGGCATATCAGTTACACGTACCGAGCCTTATAGGACCGGTCATCTGTTTTACTTACTATATTGAGAGAGTTGAGTCATTATCAACAGGTAAGCATATCTTCTGATTATCTTTGACTCCCAATTATTATATTATCAGTTCAGTTTCAGCCTTCAGTTATTCTGTTGCCTTACATACTTAGTACATTATTCGTACTAACGTCCCTTTTGTCGAAGACGCTTCATTTTATGCCTGCAGGTCCTGATAGATAGCTGGATAGACCTTCCTAGTAGACAGAGTCAAACATCAGCTCAGCTAGTAAGCTCCACTTCCTCGGGTTTACTAGGTCTTGACCACGGAGTTCATTTTATATATACAGGTTTGATGGGTAGTTCGAGGCCCTGTCCCGACAATGATACAATTCAATTATCTCAAGAAACTTGTAGACGAGGACTGTATATTTTTTATGTTAGTACTGTGGCCTTGCTAGCCCTTTGTGCATGTTCAGTTTGGTATTGCTGGTTGTAGACGTTCATGGCGGCCTCGTCGGCCTGCACAATTACATATATGAGCTTTCGGGTATGTTTACCCCTCAGATGAGAGAGACATTATTTTTAGATGATTCAGAATATGGCCTCATCAGCCTAAATTCAGGGTTACCCCTCCATAGTTCACACTTATTGAGTGGTACACTCGAGCTGGGTATGGCATCGGGTGCCGACCACGTGTCTTTAGGTTTGAGGCGTGACAGCTAAGTACCCTTACACTTAATGGAATTCCAACATAAGAAGAGAGAAACATGAAAGCAATACGAGAATGAATTATATCAAAAATTCCAAGTTAAAACAAATCAATTTTCAAATTATCATTTACATGTTAGGTTCGGAGATCATTAGCCATTGATCACCACCATGCATGTGGCATGGAGTCCAATTATTGCTCGATCGACTAAGCCGTCTAACCACGATGAATGTGGTTTGATATGGTTATGCGTATCAAATACAATAGCAGGAAGGACATACCACTATTCTCATGGAATGGAGTCCTATAACTGCTTGATCGGCTAAGCCGTCTAACCACGATGAATGTGGATCGACATGGAAATGCAAACCACCATATGCGCGGCATGGTGTCTGATCACTACTCGATCAGCTAAGCCGTCTCCCCACAATGCTCTGTGGGTCGACATGGGAACATTGGCTGATGCTAGCAATAAATTCATCCCAAACAAGGGGAATAATCTCATCAAAGTGCAAGGGAATTTGTCTCTCAATCATCTCCTAAATCGGCACGTGTAGTTTCGGGCGTGGGCCTTTACAACCCATCCTTCGTCGGTGCCCTAATGATGCTCCAAAAATATTTCTGTACATATAAGAATATATATTCATCTCATAGCCTTTCATTAGATTTTTCGTTTCATTGGCATTTTTAACCATTCATACCATCTTCATTCTTGGCACAATGGCCACATGTTAAATATTTTCTTTCATTTCATAACATATGCCTTAGGTCATCGAAAATCATAGAAAATTATTCAAATCATTGGAAGACCATAACTTCATACGCATGTGCATATGGCAATTCAAAATCAAGCGCTAAAACATTTTCAAGGAAAAGAGCATGGCATTGGTGATAAAGAAATTTCTAGAGTTTCATGAGCATTTGGAAATTCAAATATTTGAAACGTTATGGCTATAAACACACGAGTACACGGGAACTTAAATATTTTAGGTAAAATTCAAAGAGTAGGCCATAATAATGGAAAATGTAACACAATTTAAGATCTTAAGCCTTTGAAAATCAATTATACTTGAAACATTTACTCAAAGGAGAGCAACGTAACAAGTGTAATAGGAACATCACTTGAGTACATAAGCATTTGGATAAATCAATCATTAGGAGCAATTTGAAACATTACAAGTAGGAACTTGAATGAAACATGCTTGGAGTTTACAAGGAATTAATGGAATCCAATTCTACGAAGGTGTTTAGCTAACATACCTTGGTTTAGATTTCTTTAGAGTTCCTATGAAGTTCCGCTACTCGAAACACCTTAGTCTATAGCAACTTAATCTAATCGAACCATTAATAGAAGGACTCTCAGGATAAAGGTCTTTTAGGCATTTTATCAAACACCTAATATGCAAATATAAAATCGACTACAAGGTTCCATAATAGAAATTCCTCTACCCCGCAACAAAATTTTCAAGCAACCAATCCATCTACAACATTCCTATAACACTCAACAACCCTCCTTGGCATATGCATGCTCAACCATTTGCTTCCAACTCACAAGAATCACATCCTCCACTCTTTACACACACCAAATTTTGAAATAGATGACTTAAGGCTTCCGATAGCTTAGGGACAAAACTTACCTGGTTGGTTGAAGACCTTGTGAGTTCCCTCTTGAATCCCAAGATTTGAGCAAGAATTGGAGAGTAGAATTATTAGAGCTCCTCCCCTGTATCTCTAGAGTGTTCTATCTCTCTCTCTCTCTCTCTAAAATAATTCGATTCCCCTCTAAAAATAACCCCTTAAGTCCTTATATTAAAATAGAGTCGGGTTAGAAAATTCCCAAAAAAACCCTCTGATGCCGATATGTGATTGTGGAATACACTGCAGAAGGGATATGTCGTCCATGAAATGGTCTTCTAAATCGGGGCTGGATATGATCAGGTTCGAAATGGGTTCGGCGTTCGCAATATGGTTTTGTTGCCGGACACTGGACAACAAATCTCCCTCCAAAAAATCTCAAGCTGATAATGCGATGGATATGCGGTCCGTGAAATGATTCTACAGTCACACATTGGATTGCGAAATGACCTTCAAAAATTGAGTTGCTCCTGACTCATTCCGCAATGATTCTGCGATCAGCGGAACAGTTCCGCGATCACATAATGGACCGTAGAATTTCCATTTTCTGCAAAATTTTCTACCAACCCCACGATGCATTGCACATTCCCAAACATCCATACTGCAGTGAGCTAGCTCACCGCGAGAATCATCTACAACCTTCCAACACATTAGCTTACCTTGGCACTATAAAATCTTAAACCCTTGGAAAATTTTTACGGGGCCTTAAATCCTCCCTCCCCTTAGGATCATTCCTCCTTGAATGAGGGTTAGAGTATGGACACCCAACATGACTTAACTCTTCATTCACACACCAAGAGTTCCAAATTTGGCTAACTCCCTAAATTTTCAAAAACTTTGGCAGAGTTTCTCCATAATTGGGTCTATCCACCTGTTAGAGAGCCACAATAACCAACCCTAACAACATATCCACAACTCAACAAATTATCACAACATATAAATAACACCAATCTCAACATTAGATGCATTACGTCACCAAAAAGGGACATCTTAACATAAATTGTACGGGTTTATAACATTACTCATAGAAAGTACACCTCTAACATTCTTTTACACACAATCATTTGGTTCTGCGAACATGTGGGGATATTTTCTCTTCATATATTCCTCGGCCTCCCAGGAAGCCTCTTCTACTTGTTGGTTTCACCATAGTACTTTGTCGGAGGCAATCTCTTTATTCCCTTTCTATCAAGGATGGCAACAGGAATCTCTTTGTAGGTCAAACTTTCATTAATTCCAACATTCTCCACATGGACAATGAGTGACAAATCCTCAATCACTTGCTTCAATAAGGACACATGAAACACAGGTTGCATGGAGGACAATTCTAGAGGTAACTCGAGCCTTTAAACCACTTGACCAACCTTCCACAAAATTCTATTATGTTCGATATACCTTGGACTGAACTTTCCTTTCTTAACAAATCACATAACGTCTTCATAGAGAAAATATTGAGAAACACCCATTCATTTTCCTCAAACCCCAAATCTCTATGTCGAACATCCGAATTGGACCTTTTGCGCCCTTCAAGCTCCTCCACCTTATCTTACGATGTGTGTGGACCATAGAGTCTCCTACCCTATACATTTAATAATAAAAAGGATACTTTTTACATATTTGAACCTTCAACCCCAGCAAGTTTAATTCAAATAGGAACGGTGAGGCTCGAGATCTAGCTACAATTATTCAAGAATCCATCAATGGATTGAGTAAGGGAATTTCAAGAAGTTATATCCGAAGAGGTATCAAGGTTACTACCAATAGCGCTAGCGTGGTTAATCATGGTGATAACATCATTGATCCGACTAAAGGAGACATAGAGTCAACTAATACATATGTATAATGGGAGGACCATGTATAATCCTAAGATGAAAAAGAAGTGAGTTGTTTAGGTATCTGATATATGAGGGGGCATGATCGAGAGGATATAAATGATAATATATGTTGTTCTTGGGAGACGAGGAGTCATGGAAGAGATAGAGATTAGTTCTGTATGTCATATATGCCATGCTTGGCAATGGTAAGTCTTAGGGGAAATAGCCAACTACGTGTCATAAGATGCATTCTTGAGCGTATGGAAGATCAGTTGGACTCGAAGTGAGAAGATTCTTGCGCCATAAATGTGGTAGGGGTTTCAAAAATATACGAAATTGCATTATGACCTAAGGGTAATTGACGTAAGGAATCTAGGCCCAAGCCCATGGGATTGAGAAAGAGGTTGAGCACTTATGAGATTATCACCTTAGCAACTTGACCCTCCCAATAGTCGGTCCTATGCGAAAGGACTAGAGATATGATAGACTTGTCCCTCCCATTGATAATCTCAACACACGTGTCAAACTCTGGAACATCGACCCCAAGTGGAGAAGGAAAGGCCATGGTAAGGCTACTTAAGTTCAACCACACAAGAGTGAGACCATGTAGCTAGGATGTCTTAATATTGTTGTGGAGTCATGCATGGGTTAGAGAGATTCTAATGGTTAATGTGATGATTCAGAGAGAAATGCAAAGGATAAACCCCTAGTCCATCCAAGGACGTGGAATGTTAGGAAAGGTAAATTCTTCGCACATGACAATGTACATGACATGGTCAACGTCCTAGAAGCCACAAGAGTGAGAGAGGGATAAGTGTGGGTTGCTGTATAGCTTTCCGGGTGTTAAAGATAACGGAATCCCGAGGAAGTACTGTAGAGTAAACAAGGAAGGTTTGCGAGTATTCATAATGAGTTCACCATAGGTTTGAGACTAGGCAAGTACCCAATGCTAAAGAAAGATGGGATAAGTATGAGAAATAGATGTTATGCCATAATAACCCAAAAGTTATTTGGACTTGATGGAGAGCCCACTATGAATCCTACAAGAAGGGAAGTGTTAAAGTGATACACATAAGGACGCGCTCTCTCATAGGTATCCCAACAAGTGTCAAAAGACTAGAGTAATGGATTTACAACCAAGGGAAAATAGTCAGAACATGTTGTAGAGGTGGAAGGAGAGGATGAACACTTGTTACGAGCCAAGCATCTTTTGCCATAATAACTCTCAAGCTACAATAGCGCTCCACGTCATTGGTAGATACAATATTGGGGACACGGTGAGTTACTTATTAAGGTTGGAATCAGGTGGACTAAGTGTACACTCAGAAGGAAAACAAGAGGTCGTTATATGACGAATTTGTGAGGATCTCAAATTTCAGAGGAAGTCCTATACGGACGAGTGACCCTTTTTGAATAATATATATATGAAGGGATGTAGAGATGTGATCTTAAGTTATTAATTAGTGAAAAGAGTTCATTATAATGTTCATAAAAGAGGTAAAGTGACTCCTTAAATCCCATGAGCCACATACTAAGGCAAGAGAGAGTGAGCTAAGAAAGGTCTCAACACAAGATTGCTTTACATTTGACTCGATGTCGAGGTGTGTGCACAATCTAGAATTTGTCATTCATTTGAAACAAAAGGTTCAGTAAAATACTCGCCAAGTAAAGTCCTTTGTTGAAAATTTGGAGAGGCAAAGTAAAATTTTAGCCTCAGGTTGTAACTCGATTTAAGAAAATCATTATAGAACTCAATTCCATAAGAGGTTATATGTAAGATAATTGTGGTAAAGCGATTCCACGAATAATGCGTCCGGTTCAAACAGTAGGTACATGTAATGTTTTTGATTCAGTGTCATGTTAAGATCAAGCTTATGTTGTCGCTTCAATATAGATGCCCATATATGACAAGGAAGGTTATATGATGTTCATAATGATGTACTAAGCAGGGACTTACTTGCTCTCCTTTGGTTGGTGGGGCAGTGCCTTATCCGTTGTCCCTCGACTCCACACCTACACTTCTCGCAACAAGGATAAGGTCTGCTAGGCTGGCTTGCCCTACTGATGAGATCTTTTTCCTTTTTGCATACATCATGCACATCCTTCCTACCCTTCCTTTTGTCCCTCATAGCAAGAGGGTAATCAATCTATGTACCGGCTCACGGTGTGGCTGTTGGCGCCAATCTTAGTTGTTGCTCGTCACATTTCCTTTGGAAGTTCCTGAGTCTATTGCCCCTAAAATGCTCCTTGCATGCTTTTGTCATGACGCCGAATATTCCTTTCCACATGTCTAGTAGACTTGGTTGGATGTACCCAGCTTGGGGAATTTGTTCATCTTGTGCTCCCTCTTTCCACAACCATAGCATATCTCAAGAGTCATGTAGCATACCCCTAAGTGGTGCTTCTTACAAATTAGACATTCTGGCTAGTTGGCACGAACAATCCTCTCTCGTTTCCTAGGTGCTTGCGCCCCATGATTCGGTGTTGTGGGGACATTAACATAAAAAGGAACAAGGGAATTTCCCCTACAAACTAGCGCTTCCAATCCTTCCAAGGCTCGACCAATTCTCCCCATGAAATCTTGTGCAATCTCCCCCAGAATTAATGGCGGGGTCTCTCTTTCTTTACCACCTCAAACTCATGGACTACTCATCTGAAAAAGAAGATACGATGGGGAAGTTAGCTTCTTACCTTAAGCTCTATGGCACGATCTAGTTTATCAAAGAAGGGTGATATTCCTAAATTTTCTAGTAGCCTCCTAATTATAGATGTGGTCAACTTCACACGGATAAGAAGTACTCTACTAGACACGACTCCAAGACACCCGAGGACACTTTAAAGTCTTAGGCTCTGATACCAAGCTTGTCACGCCCCAACCTTGGGGAGCGAGGCCGGTGCCCAATCGAGGTAAACCGGTCAAGCAAGCGTACCTGGTGCCTACAAACCAACCAACCTTTCCCATGATTAATTCAAGAATGAACGGGAGGAGATAGTGAATCGGGAGGATAAAATGTACAATGCCAGTTAAGAAAATTCATCTATTGAAGGCAACATAACATAATTTCATAGTTTTAAGTGAGATCAACTGTCAAGAACAACACTTCAAGTTTTCCACCATTCAAAACACAACCCAAAATATGTCTACGGAGCCTCTAAATAAACATGAGAATAGTATGGAAATGCTGGTGAAAAGACCCCGGCTGAACCTCAAAATGATATGCAAATCTCAATACTTACATAAGGCCCCGATATAGAGTATGGTTCACCGAATAAGCTTAGAAGAGGGTACATCTATCAAGAACCCGTTCCACCTGCTGAGGAACAACCTACATCTATTAAAGATGCAACGTCCTAGCAAAATGGACGTCAATACATGTAGAATAGTACTAGTATATAAAGTTAGGTACCCTCACATGGAATGGAATGGTAACATAAGAAGAGAGAAACATGAAAGCCGCAAGAGAATCGATTATATCTAAAATGCGAAGTTAAAGCATAATCAATTTTCAAATGAGCATTTACATTTTTGGTTGCAAGACCATTAGCCACCGATTACCATCATGCACATGGCATGGAGTTCGATCACCGCTCGATTGGCTAAGCCATGTAACCACGATGAATGTGGTTCGACATTGTAATAAGAATCACATACAATAGCAGAAAGAACATACCACCATGCTCATGGCATGGAGTCCTATTACCACTAAATCATCTAAGCCGTCTAACCATGATGAATGTGGATTGACATGGAAATGCGAAACCACCGTGTGTGCGACATGGTGTCCGATCACCGCATGATCGGCAAAGCCGTCTCCCTACAATGGTGTGTGGGTCGATATGGTAACATGGACTGATGCTAGAAATAATTTCATCCCAACCAAGGGGAATAATCTCATCACAGTGCAAGGAAATTTGTCTCTCAATCATCTCTTACACATGCACGTGTAATTTTGGGCGTGGGCCTTTACAGCCCACCTTTCCTCAGTGCCCTAATGTTACTCCAATAATATTTTTGTACATAATATATATATATATATATATATTCATCTCCTAGCCTTTCATTAGATCTTTCGTCTCATTGGCACATTTAACCATTCGTACCACCTTTATTTTTGGCACAATGGCCACACGTTAAATGTTTTCTTTCATTTCATTACATATGCTTTAAGTCATTTGAAGTCAAAGAAATGTATTCAAATCATTGGAAGACCATAACTTCATATTCATGTACATATGAAAATTCAAAAGTAAGTGCTAAAACATTATCATTGAAAAGAGCATGGCATTGGCAATCAAGACATGTCTAGAGTTTCATGAGCATATGGAAATTCAAACATTTGAAGTGTTATGGCTATAAACACATGATTGCACAAGAACTTAAATGTTTGAGATAAAATTCAAAGCGTATGCCATAATGGTGGCAAAGATAACATAATTCAAGATCATAAGCCTTTGAAATATCAATCATACTTGAAATTTTTTCTCAAAGTAGAGTAATATAATAGGTGTAATAGGAACGTGACTTGAGTACATAAGCATTTGGGTAAATCAATCATTAGGAGAAATTCAGAACATTACAAGTAGGAACTTCCACGATGATTCTTCGGTCAGCGGAAAAAATCGTGGTCGCATAATGGACCGTAGAATTGCCATTTTCTCAAAATGTTTACCAACTCCACGATGCATTGCATAGTCCCGAACATCAGTACCGCAGCAAGCAAGCTCGCTGCAAGAATCATTTACAACCTTCCAACACATTAGCTTACCTTGGCACCATAAAACCTAAAATCCTTTGTGAACATTTACATGGCCTTACAAATTATGTGATTTGAACGAGAATTTTGGGGGATTTTTACTATGATGTTGGAGAGTGAAACTTGGGGATTTGGGGGCCTATTTGAGGCCGGATTTGGATGAAACTTGTATGTTTGGACTCCTATTGGAATGGGTAACCAAGATTTGTGATTTTGGTAAAGTTCTGGGATGCGGACCCGGGTTGAATTTTTGGTTGGTTTTGTGTATTTTTATAGATGTCGAAGCTTTGTTGTTTAGGGTTGGTTTCTATGATTTTATCTGATGTTATTGAGTTATTTTTGGCTATTATTGAGCCGTTCGGAGGTCGATCCGTGTGGGAAGGCAATAGAGTATTGATTTAGATTATTTAAGGTAAGAATCTTTCCTATTCTTGGTTTAATGCACTAGCTCATTTAATTGTTGATGATGGCTACATGCCAATGGTGACGCACATGTGATGGATGAGCACATGTGCCTGCACCGGGTTTCACACATGCTCAGAGTAGTGCTTAGGCTATGTTATGCCTTTAATTGAGTGCTAAGCTTCATGTTATCATGCTTCATGTGTTTGTACCCCTTTGTGAGCTACTTGGATTATATTAGAGATCATGTTAAGGATAATCTCACGTTCAAACATGTTAATTTCTATTTTGTGGCGTAATCGCCTAATTAGAGCTTTGGTAGAACACTTCACACATGAATACACCTTAGCTTCTCGCTTTTATCAGCCCATGAGCTTATGATTTGATATTCATTGTTCGTATACATGTATTGTTGTATATGCTTTCTATGCGACATGGACTAGATTGGTAACACGTGAATTATCTGTGCAGTTTGAGTTATGATGGCACGTGAGTGGTCTGTGCGATTGTTGTTGATGGCCAATTTTGACCCTCCCTTTTATTATTAATTTGTTTATACTTAATAATTTACAATAAATATTTTAAAAGTATTTTCTAGTAATAAATACTTATTCTTTACAAATTAATTAAGTATTAGTTTTAACATTAATCACGTAATATTATATTATCTAATCACAAGTATACTTACTACTTTAAGATTATTAAAATAAATTTTTATATATATTACATAGCTTTTGTTGATTAATTTGATGAATTACTCTTTAATTTCTAGAAAATTAGGTTACTATGTTGGTATTTCAAAATTAGTGTTACAATTTAGAAAAATAAAGGATGTTATAAATAATTAAATAATTAGTAGTATATACCATAATTATAATGTACCATATTTTACTGAAAATTATTAAGTTTATTTAATTAAATTCGAAAAGAGATTAAAAGACAAAAGGGCTACAGTTGCATTTCTCAATCAAATGCAAAATGACCATCTCTTAAATTTATTTTTGGCCCAATTATCAAGCCCAAAAGGAAATATCCTCCAAACACCCCATCTCCATTCCAATGAGGCAATCCTTGCCATCTCCTTTGCATCAAGCACTGCATGTCACGTCACCTCTCCATAACACTCATACAAGAAATACAATGAATCTGAGCTGTCTGTTCCTCAGATCAATGACTCATAATTGGTCTCCGTTTTCTCTTTAATTTAAACACCCAGAGATCTAATCACAATCATCCAACAACCACCAATTTTCTCTATTTTAATCATTTCTAAAACTCAAATTGCCCAAATGATCGGAGCTGTTGATCAATAGCTTCAACGACTCCCGTTCCATCTCCCAACTTTATTTCAAAGATCAACCCCTGTTCCCCCAAAACCCTAATCATTTCTCAAAGACTCAGCCACCCTCATTCCCTAAACTCTTCTCTTTTCTCTCATCTCCATCAGCCATCAATCTCAGAAATCTTGCACAAATTTCTGCAAGGTTAGTCGAAAACATTCAGAATCATCTCTTCTGTCTCTCTATCCGCGAATTCCAACCAGCTATTTTCCTCTTTCATCACTCAAAATTCAAACGACCAGTTCTGAAACCCTAAGCTCAAAACGCCTTTAATCTGATTCTTTCGTTATTATTTCAAATCAACATACAATATACTTATCTTGTCACTGAATTATGAAGCCTGTTTTTTTCTTTCCGTTTCACAGATGAAATATCAAAAACCCCAATTATGAAATCACAGATCAAAATGTGAAACTTCAAATCTCTGAATTTCCTTCATGTTCTGTTAAATCGGAGCATGCATGAGCATGTTTCAGAGCTTCATCATGATTATTCGAAGTTCAGAGCTAAAATGCATTGATCGCAGACATTAGGGTTTAATAGCTGGTCCAAAACATCAACTGTCGATGCTCAGGTAAACTCGATCTTATTTTTCCCCTCTGTCTCTAAGACTTTCACTCGATTTTGCTATCATCATCAATCTTTCGTTACTTTCCACTAATAATTTTGAATCCGTTGAAACCCTAGAGACTAAATGTCACTATAAATAGGGCCTTTAATGTTCTCACCTAATAATCATCTACCACAACCTAGAATCACAAACTAGACGAAGGAACACTCATATAAGAGTAGTTTTGAGATTCTAAAACCTAGGGTTTCTTACTGATTTCCTTTTTTTTTTTTTCGTTTTTGAGCACTTCCGCTGCTTCGAGCTTGAAGCTTTGGGCCATATGAAACTAAGAGAAATCCTTGTTTGGTTTGCTGTCCTCGATAGGTCACTATACCTCTAACATTTCTCTTTTGATCATCTTATTAGATATTATTAATGTGCTTATTGTCTTCTGTGAACTATTCTTTTATCATGCTTATAACTAGTATAGAAATATTTGTTTTTGTTTATGATAAGATGTTGTCTGCATATGATCACTTGTGACGCTCTCTAAGTTTCTAATTTATGTTGATCAAACTATTATGTGATTCCTGATGACTTTTATTTTTGAGTCTAAATAGCTTGCATGATTAAGCTGTAATGTGCCTTGAATGACTGCTCATATTTACCTAAACTTCATAGTCTTTCATTGATGATTCTGCTATGATCTTCACCTTTACATATTGTTTCCATGCATTCTGATTATCTTGTGGTCGAGTTTATAGTTTGATAGTCCTAACTAAGATAACCCTGAAAATTCATAAGCTTATATCCTTCATCATTTAACTGAAGCATGAAAAGTTTATGTGTGTAAGTGTTCTCCTTCCCTATATCACTGGCAGTTAACTTTTAGAGCAGTCCCTGAGTATCACTATGACATTTTCATGTTCATATCTAGTTGTAAATTGTATCTTTATGAGACAGTCTTGTTGAGGTGAACTTTCATGAATACCAATAGCTCAACTCTATATATTCTGTTAAGATTAAGTTATCCTCTTCTTCAAAAAATAAGTCATAGTCGTGTTTGATATAGTTTACTGGAAATTGCTGTTGAGCTAAACACACTGCCTCATGTTTAGATAAAGACTTCAGTTATATATTTAAGTCAAAATTTTGTTTGATATACCACTTTCTTATCTTTAATCTCTTTTATGCTACTGCTGATTTTTTTGAAGCTTACATTCAGTTGTCATTAAGGTATCCTTCATAAAAGTAGGACCCAATCATTCTTGTTATAGTCAAGTGATAATTTTTTAAAGCTGAGTATGATTACTTCACATCTAGATACTAATTTAGACTATGCACCTGAGTTAAACCTGTTTATGGCATAATATTACCCTTGTCTATAACCCCTTCCTTTTATGACATGGCTACTTGATTCCATAACATGTAAATTTCTCCTTTCTGTATAAGATCACAACCCCACTTGAAGTTCCTATGTATAACTGACTAACTGTTGTATGTTTCCCCTGTTTGGCCTCCTGATCCTATGCTTTGTTTTGAACTATACTCAGTCCCCTCCTTACTACTAATCTGAATTGAACCTAATCTTTAAACATCATGAGAAGTTCCTTATTGATACTTCCTGAACATAGTAGTTTGTTTGAGGTTAATATTGTTATTGAATGTGATCCTACGGAGCAACTTAGGAATCCCTTGTTGAATTTATAACCTGTATTATTAAGAACCTTGATCATAATCTGATATTTTTGATAATACCTAAAAGTCTGTTTGGTGTGATAGTTTGTTTAAATCCTTGTTGGTGCTTTGAGAATCCCAAGCAGTGTGTTCAGTCTTTGCATGTGCTAATAGGAATACTTAAGCCAATCATCTCATAATTAGTTCGCCACAGTAAGAGTATTAGTATTTCTTGTATTGCTGCACATCTGAACTCTGTATTCTTTACTTTCCCTTTGAATGTGTCTTTTCCCTAATGTTTAGACCCTTAATAGTATCTTATAATATTTCTGTTTCTCTCCTATATGTTCTCGACCATCTGACCTTCAGATTTACCTAACATGTGGATTGTTCATCTGGTGTTAGAAAATATAGAATTATTTGTGTACCCTTATGTTATTCTGTTAGAAGGGAAAGTATACTTCTATGGTAGGGGATATTATAACATTTACTTTACATTGAAAAGGCCTCATTGTCACTTAAACCCATAGGGAAAAATAAGTCTTTAGTGGTTAGAGGTATTTGGGAGTGAAGTTTAACTCTAGGTTGTGCTGCTCTCCCTGCACAGGCATTGCCCTAGGTGTTGAGTCCCTTGCGAGCTTTGAAGTTTCAATGGATTCAAAGGGGCATCAACCTTGAGTAGAACTCCCTCCTCAGCCCTTAATTCATTGACACTATTCTTTAGGGGTTTAGTGTTTAATGACAACGAAAGATTTTCAATGTAAATTATTTGCCACATATAACCACCACACTAGTATAATTTCTCATAATGTTAGAGTATTGATATCTTAATTTATTCTTCTTCCAGTCGTCTGTTTATATATTCCATACATGGTTGATTATGTTGAAAATATGGAGCATGTATCTAATGATTTTCTCTTCTCTTTTAGACATGTACATGCACTTGGGTCCGCTGTGTTCCGAAGGAACTCAGGCCCAATCCCAGTCTTATTGCATTTTTCTGGAGAGTCCAAAATTAGCTATAGCCGCATCGCTTTACAGCTGGGCTTTCTTTCTTGAGGCCCAATTATAAAAGTCCAGTCCTCTTTCACTCAACTCCTTATTATTGCCTACTGTGTTGCTAGTTTAGCCCACTGTTTTGTTGCTTTTGTTATATTTTATTATTGTCTATCTCACATGTATATAGCACTCATATATTAGATCACATATTTTATTTTTATGCTTTAGTATCACATGAAACATAGGCAAGCCTTAAATAATATAAGATTTAAAAGGAATTAGTTAGTAACGAATCTCCATTTCGCTAATTATAATTTGCTCATATCATTACTATGTTCTCGCTCACCTTCCCTTTTCCTAAAAGATTTTGAAGCTCAGAACATAGTAAAAATAGCAGCCCCATTTTCAAAAAGAAATCAGATCTGAATTGCAAGCTTTGACTTCAAAGAGGCAATCAAAATCTTTCATAAAAAAGTGAAGTACTATCGCCCAAATTGATTTTCAAATGACCGCTTTTCTTCAAGTTTTAAAAATCATGGTATATCTAAGTTCACTTATAAAAACATCTCTAAGAGTTACACGAATATCCATCCTCTAAAAGGAAGCGTTTTGACAACCCTTTTCATATGCTTTATAAATATCAATCACTCTTTTCAAAACTCTTTTAATCACATACACCAACATTATTTTTCAAGACTTCTTACAAATTCACTCCCCTTTTAAGTCTCACATCTCTTTTTATACTCTCCCTTAGATATATAGTAAGCGTACTCTTTAATAGTAATTAAGGCATAGTATAAATAACTGATCCTTTAAAATTAGTGTAAGTCCTATGGAGCTACCTCAGGTAGATTGTAAGGGGTGCCTAACACCTCCCCTATGAAGAGCAAGAACCCTTACCCATAATCTCACCTGCTAGCAGACCAATAAAGAATACGACTTAGTAATAGGTACCCTAATATACCTTTAAATATTAGGTGGCGACACTCTTTTATCAACAACAGAGAAATCACAAGTTGAATCTTGTTTTGACTAGTGCAAAATAGGGTGCAACAACATGGCGACTCCGCTGGGGAATCACACTTAGGTTCTGACCTTAGCAGACTTAGACTAATTTGACATCTAGATTTATCTATACATTGTTTTAATTGTAGATAAAATTGCAATTACATGCTTACTCGCTTTATTTGCTCTTTATGCTTATTATCATACTTATTGTTCTTACTCCCCCCCCCCTTGTCTGTTATTGCTTTATACAAACTTTCATCGCATTTCTTCCTATCGAGTCTTGGCCGTACAGTATCATACACGATGGCATGCGAGGGTTGTCTTTTACACCCCTCCGAACCTTCTTTTGAATACTCTCTAGTTATATATAATTTGTTGACCGTTTGCAAAAAGAACTTCTCTCTCCGTACAGTGCGATCAAAGTGAACAGTGGTCGCGAAAATCCCAAATGCCCGTTTCTCCCTCGTCCGGTGGTGAAAAGCCACCGGACTTGTCCCAAAAAAATCCCCATCTAATGGTGAATCATCCCCAACAGACCCCAATGACTGCCACAACTTTGTTGAGATCAAAGTGAACAGAACAAGGATCAAACTGTACAGAATCACCAACAGAGCATGCAAAATCAAACACCAGGAGCTGCTCCTCCAAAGGATGACTGGCAAGTCCAAAAGAAAAGGAACTTCAAAGCCACTAATCAGACCAAACAGCAGCAACAAGCCTACTTACCTAAGCAAAGGGACTCAGGTATTATTTCTGTTCACCATCAGGTAATGCAAGAAAAGAATACTACTGGATATCAAAATGCCATTCCCCAACCCCATACCCCCCTCGTTGTTTCTGATATTTTAACTGTTCCCTCCCAACCCCATAATGTATCTACTATCTCTGTTGCTATTGAAGTTGATGGAGGAAAGGAGAAATGTCAGGGTGACCCTAGTATAGGACAGGACGGGGTAACCACAAGGGAGGGGATTCCTCATGTTTCGCATGAGTGTGCTGAGGCACAAAGGACTGACCCTAGGCAGACTTTATCTTCCATTGCTCCTCCGACAACAGGAAATGATACTGAAGAAGTAATCTGTGAGATATCCAGCACAGATGACGATTTTCCTGATATAACAAGCGATGCTATGAAGAGGCTTGCAAAGGGAAAAGCCCCTGCAATGCCTGACTTTAGCATTCAATCCCCAAAATCCAAAAACAAACCAAGCCAAAAAAAAAAGGAAGGCAAGGAAGCAGAATGCAGGAATCACAATCAGTGAACCTGCCAAAACTTCCCATCACTCCACTCCTCTGGTACAAAGCCCAACTGCCCAGTTAACAAAGCAAGCACAGGATGCTCCTGCAGCTAAGATAATGTCCTACAAGGACGATGTCTCAGATCTCTCATTGTCTCAACCCCTGCTTCAAGAGCAAGAGGAAGAAACTAATGAAAAAGCACCCTCACCTCCACAACATCAGAACACAACTCCAACCATAGACCCCATTGAATTGTGCCCATTCAACAAACACTCATATGTCTTCGATGAATACAGACCTATTCTCTCTGAAGACGAAATGAGTGGAGCAGTTGAGGAGGACACTGACTGCAGCGTGACATCTGAGGAGGATCATTGCAACCTCCTAATTGATACTTTCAACGGGGAACAGCATGAACATGATATAATCCACAACCATGGCTTATCCCCCAGATCGTATCACCCATCACCTAGGTTAACTAGGAGCAGAGCTGCTAGGAGCGGCAACTTACCACTAAAAATCAACCCCTCCACCCAGTTTTGATGATTAGCACACTCATATGGAACGTCAGAGGTATTAGAACCTCTGGAGCCATTGAGAGGCTCAAATCATTGAAGCATGCCCACAATTTGTCCTTCATAGCTACCTTAGAACCCTTTCTAGACACTTCACACATTGACCAATTCAAAAACTAACTTGCCATGGAATGCGCAACCTCAAACTCCAACAATAAGATCTGGTTGTTCTGGGACAAGGACTTCACTGGCACAGTCCTGGACCAGGATGAACAGCAGATTACAATTGAGCTGACACATGTTGCACTTCCTCAAAGAATGTGTTTAACAGTTGTCTATGCCAAATATAAACCTGTATTGAGGAGGCCATTATGGGAAAAGTTGAGGTCCAGGTCCCTTATAACCTCTATTCCGTGGTGTGTTGTAGGTGACTTCAATGTCATCGCCACCATCGAAGAGAAGATTGGGGGCATCCCGTACCAAATAAACAAAAGCTTGGAATTCTTGAGCATGATAGAAGACTGCGGTCTTACTGATCTTGGCTACTATGGATCCAAGTACACTTGGTCAAATGGTAGAGGTCCTAATTCAATAGTCTGGAAAAGATTAGACCGAGGATTGGCAAATGATAGTTGGCTGGCAGCACACCCCGCTACCACCATCACACATTTGGCATTTGCAGGCTCTGATCATTCCCCGCTCCTCATGGAATTAAATGACAAACGGACCAATTCCATTAGATACTTCAAGTTCCTCAATTGCTGGACAGAAAATGAAACATTCATGCCACTGGTACAGCAAATTTGGAACACCCCTGTCTTTGGAAACCCAATGTGGATCTTCCACCAGAAGACCAAAATCCTAAGCCATGCACTTTGCACATGGTCGAGACAGGAGTATGGGGACATCTTCCAGAAAGTCAAAGACTTTGA
>MCJB01048655.1:88659-102842 GCA_002018475.1 Nicotiana obtusifolia | reverse complement strand
CATGTGAAACGATTCTCAGATTTTTTTCTTTATAAAAGAAAAGCTCTCATTCTGCATGAAAAAAGTCTGAATGAGCACTCACTCTCCCATACACAAAATCCTCTGCATAAAGATTTCACATACATATTTCCTCACCTTCACTGATTCTCACTAGAAAACACACTACCCCCTGAAAATTTTCAGAAAAAGGGTTTTAAAAGTTATTTCCTTTACTGGTTTGCTGATTAATACTTGGGTGTTCAAAAATTGAATCAAGTTGCTAAGGAGCTGTTTGTTGCTGTTCTTTGCTTGAATCTGTTGTACTTGCTTTGCTGAACTCTAAACTTCTGTCATTCAGCCTTTATTTGGCATTCTCTGGTTTAATTTCGCATAACTAGGTACTCATCTCAACCTGTATATTCAAGTCTGTTCATAATTGAGTCTTGATTGTGTCATTTGGGTTGCTGATTTTGATTCCACTTGATCTGATTGCTTATGCTACTGGAAATGGTGTCAAATTAGTTCATAATCTTGTCATTCTTCATTGGATACATGATGTGTTTGTTGAAATCTAATTGTTGTGAGTTTGCTTTAGGCATGTTAATAATAAACCATTGTGACTACGGGTACGGTTCCAGTGACATAGGAGCAATGCCAATTTCGAGGGTGCCTTTTAGGTAACCCGATTTTAACAATTTCAAATAATAAAAACTTTCAAAATAATTTGAGGTGCGCCGTGCCGGATAAAATTTCAAAATGCATGGCCCTCATTAATCAATATTAAAATCATTAGAAAACCGAGGTGTGCTATTCAGTGAATTTCCATGGCCCTCGAAAAGTTAAAAACGTGTAGTTGCTTTAGGCGCGTTGTTTTAATAACTCACTTTCCTAAACTCGGGTGCGCATTTATGCGACCTAAATCCTAATCTCAACGTTAAATAAAATGCGTTACGGATTACGGGTGCATTTATGTGACGTAGTTCATGACATATTTTAAATGACGTTGTAATTTTCTTAATAATTAAACAAAAGCGATTAAAGATAAAATATACCATATGCTAGGAACATATATTAAAATCAGATAATAAGCCGATTATAATAGTTGGGCGACCGTGATAGAACCACGGAATCCGAGGGTGCCTAACACCTTCCCTCGGGTTAACAGAATTCCTTACTTAGAATTTCTGGTTCGCAAACTTCACAAAGAAAGTCGAAATTTTCCTCGATTTGGGATTAAAAAATAAATCGGTGACTTGGGACACCAATCAAAATATTCCAAGTGGTGACTCTAAAAAATTTAAATAAAGTAATCCCATTTTCAATAATGTCACTTTAATTGGAAAAACTCCCTTATATACTCCTCGGGGGTGTACAAAAGGAGGCGTGACAGCTCTGGCGACTCTGCTGGGGACAAAGGAACCTAGAATCTCTAGTTCAGGGTGCAAGAATTCGAACTTAGAATAACTGTTATGCTTGGCTTTTATTATTATCTGATTTTATTACATGTTGAGCCTAATGTACGAAATGCCGCCTTTTATCGCTTTGATATTATTTGAACTGTATATAAAACTGTTACGAACCCTTCTCTTCTCATCTTCGTGGATGTGCAGGCTGGCCGTGACTCCCTATTCTGTTAGTGTCATACCTTATATAAGAAAGAGGCCAGACAAGTAACAAAGCCGGGTGGCCTTTTGGTGCCCTGTACGTAGCCCCCTCCTCGGTTCAAGTTGTCCGCTCGGGTACACAAGTCTAGAACAATACCCAGGTTTTCAGCTTAGAATAACATAACCTCATGCCGGATCCCTAGTAGAAACGTTTATTTGCATCATATGCATTTGACTTTGGGGACTCAACACAGGGGTTGGATCCGTCTAGAACAACACCCAGGTTTCTACTTGTGCATTCATATGCCTCGATTTGCTTGTTGACCGGCTATTAGAATAAAATTGAAAATAAAATAAAATTGAGGTATGAGAAGATTGAGAGTTGATTACCCGTTTTTCCAAAAAAACTGGTGTCCAAAGTAGTCTTTCTTTCAAAAAATAAGAAAAATAATAAAATAATAAAAATATAAAAAATTAAAAATCCAGAAATACCCTTTCTTCTTTTAAGCATGTTATTTAGAAAATTTTGAAAATAAAAATGAAAAGTTGTTTTTAGTGTCGTCTTTGCATAAATAGCCCAAATATCTCCAAAAGGACGCCGGAAGGTTATTTTTGCAAAAATGACCACTTATTTTAATTTTTGGAATACCTAGTAAGCACAGCCCTAAAATCTTCTCTTTCGAAGTGTTGAAGGGTCGTATTTGCAAAAGTAGCCGTTTATTTAAAGGTTTGCAAAATTGACTCCTTTTTGTAAAAATTCGCTTGTTTTAAATCAATCACCTTAATTTAAAATGTGCAGAACGAGCACGAATCAAAATTTACCGATGGAGGTCTTGACTAAGATCCTTTGGAGCTGCATATGTGGTGGAAAGATCTGGGTGAATCAGGACAAAATAGGGTTAAATTGTATTTGGGTGGTCTCACCGATTTGTTAATGATCAGGCTCAAAGGAGATGTCATAAAAGCTTTGATTACATTCTGGGATCCAGCTCACAATGTGTTTCATTTCTCGGACTTTGAGCTCACACCCACTTTGGAAGAAATAGTTGGGTATGTTGAGAAAAATGAAACTCCTTTGAGGCATGGGTATCTGGTCGCTCCAAGAGCTGTCACTCCACACAAATTTCTAAATATGCTAAAAATAAGCAGAGGGTCCAAAACCCGGATTTGGCAGACGGCTTCTCTACTCCACAATTCATATATCAGCGATACAGGCATATAGGGGGTTTTAACAATCCAGAAAGCAAGATCTGCAGTAAAGGAAACCAATTAAAATGGGAAGATCACAGGTGCAAAAACAGCCCATGATAGTGTCTGAAATCTTCCGAGCTCTCGCAGCCTGTAAAGCCGGAGGAGACTTTTTTGAGGGGTGCAACCTTCTGTTACAGATGTGGATGATTGAACATTTATGTCAGCGTCCTCGATACATGAGGTACGCGTCGACAGAGAAAAGCTGCATAGAGGAATTCTACACAAGGGTTGAAGGTTTCAGCATGCCTGAAGGGGTCGCAGAATGGACATCCCATCTCCGTTCCATCACTGCAGAACAGATAGAATGGATGCTTGGTTGGTTTCCTGTTGACGAGGTCATATACATGCCAGCTACCGGGCCTCACTTTCTCCTGATGGGTCTTAAAAGTATCCATCCCTATGCCCCATATCGGGTTTTGAGACAGTTGGGGAGATGCCAAATAGTGCCCAAAAGATGAAGACCTTAGCCTCCATGTAATTGAGATCCGCGCTGATGGACAGTTTCCTGAAAGGTAGTTCGCCAGATCTGGAGTGAATGCCAATACTTGCCAGCAAATACTTGTGTGCGTGATCTGTCCTGAGGTGAAGTCTCACCCGGCTACCTTGCTTGGTACAGAAAGAAAGTCGAGTCTGGAAGGCCGGCCAAAAGACCCCATCTTCAAGAATTCGTCGAAGCGTCACAAGCACAGTGGGATTGGTTGGCCAGAGAAAATGAATACCGGGCTACCATAAGCAAGCTGGAAAAGCAAGTCCGAGACATTCAATTCGAAAATGGTTCGCAAGCCGCTGCATATGAGGGTGAAAAGAAAAAGCTAATTCAAGAAAATGAAGCGCTCAAAACTCAAATCCAGCAAATGAAAATAGCTGCTAGAAACCAGGAAATAAGCCAAGCGGATGGAAAGCTTATAAGCAGTCTGAGAAAGAAAATACTTGACTGTCAAGATGATCTAGAAAAGTCTGAGGCAAATCAAGCTAAAATCCAAGCACAATTGGCAAAAAATATAGAAGGGCGGACACAATTTGTTCAACAAATGAAAAGAAAGTATGAAGGGACAATTACTGATCTGAAGAGAAAGATAAATATTCTTGAAAATGAGGCAGACAAACAGGCCAGAAACTTTAAAGCTGATAGGGAGCACTGTTATGCTTTGATGGCCCAAATAGAGCATGATATGCAACGGTTACAGAATCAGAGCCGTCATGACACTCAGGTGTTAAAAGCCCAGGATCAACAAATCGGGCGCTTGCTTCAAGAAAAGGGTGTTGTCCGAGAAAAGGTCAGAGCCATCGCCGACTACATTGTCACGAAATGCCAAGCGTGCGAGGACATGACTCAAACCACCTTCTTTGCCGCGGTAATGACATTTGTCTGCCAAATAATGAGTGACTTGGAGCGGCTCCAGGGGGATCTTGCACACAGGCCCGTGGCAAGACCGAACGATGTCCCACGGGTCCCAGGAGTTGAAGCATTAATGTATTCATGACTTTACATTTATCGAATCTGTATTTCAGTTTTTAATTCAAGAGTTGTTTTGAGTCTGTTTGCAGTTTTTCTTTAAGAAATGAATTTTGTCAAAAGCCTTTTGTAGTAGAAGAGTTTTATTAATGAAAATCAAAAATCCTCAAAAAATTGTTTCTTTGTTTTTCGCATTTATTCTTGGAACTGCGTTATAATCTAATTCACGCGGCGTCGTGATACGCAGGCAATCCCCATCGGATCCGATCATGATTTTTAAAATAATTCCAACAAGAGAGGGACGTGAAAACCGAAAAAAAATTACCCAAAAAGAAAGAAAAAGAGACCAGAAAATGATCAACAGAAAATGAAAAGAGAGCAAGAAAAGGGATGGAAAGAAAAGAGTGGAAAATTGGAAAGTGGAAGGAAAAGAACTTTTGAGGAAAATAGACAAAGCCGGGATGAAACGTGCAACCGTGGTGAAACATGTAGAAACACATTTAACTGCTTAGGTGCATCACACCCCAACGTGCGATTACCTATGTGTTATTTGCTCCAAACTAACCGATTTGCTGTTAAGTTCAGGTTTTACAAGTAAGGTAATTGGTTTTGTGGTAATCAGGCTTCGCATCCATACTTCACGAGGTCAAAAGGAAGTGTCGAAATGTCTTCTGAAATAACCCTGCCGACAGTTCCTATTGCAGAGGAAAATCCGATCTCAGGCATCCTAGTATCAGAATCGGCAGCTGCCGAAGAAAATAGATTGCTGCGTCTTCGCATGATGGAAATGTGGGACGCCTAGACAAACGGAAAAGAACCGCTAAATGCAATTCCTGGATTTCCCGAGCTCTTTCCCAAGGCAAGTGGGACTTACCAACATCCCCATAAGATATCCACTGGGATACCCTACCATCGCTGTTAACTTTGTGGGAACACCTTCTGAGGATCGCCCCCAGGTGTCAGTTTCAGGTGCAGCTTCAAACATATTTACTGCGCCACCTTGCTCAGCTACGACACAACCTACTTTGCCTAGGCCTAGCTTCAATCCCTCTCCTTTCACCTATCAAGCACAGCCTTTCCCGATGGAATCAGCCTAGTTCGCTGCTAGTGCTTATCCTCAGCTGCTAGGTACGAATTTACCTCAGGGCAAGAGAAAAACACAAAAACCCTTGAGCAAGAAGAAATCACAAGAAAGATGAGAAGCCTCGAAAGAGTCTAAAAAACATACAGGGTTTGAGCGGACAGAAAAGTGTGTCATACGCCTACTTGTGTATGTTCCCTTATGTACATCTACCATTGGGTTTTAAAACCCCAAAGTTCAAGAAATATGACGGACATGGGGATCCCATTGCCCATCTCAAAAGATATTGCAACCAACTGCGGGGAACGGGTGGAAAGGAAGAACTCCACATGGCTTACTTTGGTAAAAGTTTGGTCGGTATTGCTTCTTAGTGGTACATGGACCAAGATATATCCCGTTGGCATACCTGGGACGACTTGGCAAGGGATTTTGTCAGGCAGTTTTAGTACAACATTGACATTGCTCCAGACAGAAATTCATTGGCAAATTTAAAGAAGAAATCCTCTGAAAGCTTCTAGGAGTACGCCGTCAAGTGGCGCGAGCAAGCATCAAAGGTGAAACCTCCAATGGATGAGATTGAAATGACGGTCTTCCTCCAAGCTCAAGAAGCCGATTATTAGCAAAACATGATGTCTGCAATGGGGAAACCGTTTGCCGAGGCCATCAAAATTGGTGAAATGGTCGAGAATGGTTTGAAAACAGGGTGGATCCTGAGTCAATCTGCCATAAGAGCTACCTCCCAATCCATCCAAGGCGAGTTTGGAGGATTAGCAAATTGAAAGAAAAAAATAAGAATCATAGATGGGAGCTTCAAGTGCAAGAAAACCCCGTCCAACCAGACCTCTTTTCTCTGAGAGAACCCCACAGCACTACTATCCTCACCAAGATATAGCCTATGCTCCTCAGCCGTATGCAGTGATGAATGCCCAGCCATATGGCAGGCCACAACAACAAGTCAACCAAAACAGAGCTCCACCTCCCAGAAATCAACCTCCTTACCAAGCCTACTACAATCCCCGACCTCCACAGAACAATTTCCGTGCCCGGGAACCGCCAAGGAAAACAAACTTCACACCTATTGGCGAGTCATATTCGAGTTTGTTCCCAAAGTTAGTTCAAATGGGTTTGCTACAACCTGTACCCCCAAATAGGCAAAACCCCGAGTCACCCTCTTACCAACGGGGCACCCGGTGTGCATATCACTCAGGAGCAGAGGGGCATGATACAGAGAATTGCTGGACTTTGAAAAGAGCTGTGGAAGATTTGATAGAATAGAAAAGAATAGTGCTGAGGGACAAAGATATTCCCAATGTAACTAACAATCCACTACCGGCTCACAACAATGGGCCAGTCATCGGAATGATTTGTGAAGATAGGGAGTTTGACCCCGCCCTGAAAGCCATCATTGCCATAACTGACATAGAAAATAAGCCAAAAGCTGGCCCAAAACAGGACAAAGCAGAGAAGAAGAGCAAAACCGTTTCTCAGAAGACGGGAGAGAAAGTGAAAGTCGAAACCAGGGCAATGCCCTCCGAAGATGTCGTTCTTTATGTCCCTCGAGGGCGCAAGAAAGAACAAATGCCATTGAGTCCTCCTAAGAGGTTTGAATTAAACAAGCAACCTCAAATGTATGTGCCAAAAGGGACCTATGTGGTGCGGGGACTGGTAGTTCCACCAAGGCTGAATGAGCCCGTGGTTATCGGTCGCACGCCACAAAGGCCCATGACAGACCCCACTGCTGTGCCATGGAACTACAACAAGTCGGTAGTGATATACAGAGGCAAAGAGATCTCAGGGGAAATTCAGGAAGATAACCCGGCTGGGAGGTATCTCAATCTGGAGGAAGTAAATAGTGCCACAAAGAAGCGCTTCTCATCTAAGAAGCGTTTCTCATCTAAAAAGCCAGTACGCCCCGAAGAAGCGGAGGCATTCTTTCAGAAAATGAAAATGGCAGACTATCAAGTAATTGATCAACTTCGAAAGTTTCCCGCTCAAGCCTCTCTTTTATCTCTGTTGATGAGCTCAACTGAGCATCAAAAGCTGTTAATCAAAACTCTTAATGAAGCATATGTGCCCATCGAAACTACGGTGGAACAATTGGAGAGGATGGCAGAAAGATTTTTTGCAATCAATCAAATTTCCTTTAGCAAGAATGATTTGCCCCCGGAAGGGGCCGCACACAATAAAGCCCTTCACCTGACAGTCAAATGTGAAGGGTATTACGTAGAAAGAGTCATGCTGGATGGCGGTTCTGGGGTAGATATCTGCCCACTCTAAACCTTGCAACGTATGGAAATCTGCACCAAGAAAATCAGACCTAACGATGTGTCTGTGCGTGCTTTCGACGGCATGAAGAGGAATACAATCGGAGAAATTGACTTGGTCCTGACTATTGGTCCAGTCGACTTCGAAGTGACCTTCCAGGTTCTGGATATGGATACTTCCTATAATTTTCTCTTAGGAAGGCCGTGGATTCACGCGGCAGGAGCCGTGCCTTCTATTCTCCACAAGATGGTGAAATTTGAACATGAAAATCAGGAGATTTGTGGTTCACGGAGAAGATGAGCAATAAATTTATCGGGATCCATCAGTCCCGTGTCTTGAAGCAAGGGAGGAAAGTGAACACATAGTCTATCAAGCCTCTGAAATTGTGGTCGCGGACCAATGCGAAGAAGGAAACCCTTGCCCTCAACCCTTCCTTTCAAACGCATCAATCATAGTAGCCAAAGAAATGATCAGACATGGTTACCAACCTGGGAAACAACTCGGGAAATCATCAAGGAACAGCTGAACCAATCACCTTGACTGCCAGCGACGGGTTCTTTGGGTTAGGCTTCCGACCCACGCCAGCTGATGTAAAATGGGCAAAGAAAAGAAAGAATGATGGTTGGGTCTTGACTCAGCCGGTTCCGCAGCTGTATAAAGCATTTGTCAAGCCCAAGTACAGTGAAGAGGATAAAGATGAAGCCTTTACAGCCGAAGAAATTGAAGAAATTTGTGGGGCTATGAGGCAGATGCTGTATGAAACCTACATGGTCCACCCAGGGGAAGGCTCAAGCACCGCTGAGGTGTTATACATGGGACCCAATGCCAAGCTACAAAATTGGAAGGCTACCCCATTCCCAATCAGGCGGGAGTCCCGGTAGACCTGTCTTGCCACTTTCTCTGCATCACGAGTTATTCCAGGGTGTAACTCGGATGTTTCTTTAGTTTCCTGTCCTTAGTTTCTTGTCTTTTAATTCCCAGTGTAAACCCTTTTATCTTCAAAATTCAATGAAATGAAATCAATATTTCATTGTTCATCTCTCTATCCTTTTTGATTTTGTTATTTTATTTTTTCTTTCTTCTTTTCAGTTCTAATAATGCGGCTTTAAATAACATGACATGCTTGCGGACTTCATGCCCAGATCCAAACACGCTGTCTAACTGTGAAGTAATGAACCAAGAACCGGAATATAATGAAGAAGAGGCTTTTAAGGAAATAAACCGAGAATTGAAACAATTTGAGAATAAACCTAAGCCGAACTTAAATGATACTGAGCCGGTTAATTTGAGTAGTTCTGAAGAAGTCAGGGAAACCAAGATAAGAATTCACACAGATGAAAAAAACCGAGATACACTAATCCAACTCTTGTTTGAGTTCAAAGATGTGTTTGATGGTCGTATGATGACATGCCAGGACTCAGTGTTGATATGGTGGTTCATAAGTTACCAACTTACCCTGATTATCCCCCTGTCCAGCAAAAGCAAAGAAAGTTTAAAACTGATATCAGTGACAAGATCAAAGAAGAGGTCACAAAACAGCTGAAAGCAGGAGTGATCCGGGTAGTTCGATACACCACGTGGCTAGCCAATGTAGTCCCAGTACCAAAGAAAGATGGAAAAAACCGAGTGTGTGTGGATTACAGAGATCTAAAAGCAAGTCCAAGGATAATTTTCCTTTGCCAAATATCCATATCCTTGTTGATAATTGTGCCAAACATAAGATACAGTCCTTTGTGGACTGTTAGGCGGGATATCACCAGGTGTTGATGGATGAAGAAGACGCTGAAAAGACAGCCTTTACCACACCTTGGGGCACATACTGTTACATGGTCATGCCATTCAGATTGAAGAGCGCCGGGGCAACCTACATGAGGGCCATGACTACCATTTTTCATGACATGATGCATCAAGAGATAGAGGTGTACGTGGATGATGTGATCATCAAATCTAAAACTAAGGAGGATCATGTTCGAGATTTGAGGAAATTCTTTGAGCGGCTGCACAAATATGATTTGAAGCTAAACCCAGCCAAATGTGCATTTGGAGTCCCATCCGGCAAGCTCTTGGGATTCATAATCAATCGAAGAGGCATTGAGCTAGATCCAACAAAGATAAAGTCTATTCGGGATCTACCCCCTCCAAGAACCAAGAAAGATGTTATGAGTTTGTTGGGAAGATTGAACTACATCAGCCGGTTCATCGCTCAATTGACTTCCACATGTGAACCCATATTCAAGTTGTTAAAGAAAGATGCGGCAATCAAATGGACGAACAAGTGCTAAGAGGCTTTTGATAAAATCAAAAAGTATCTGTCGAATCCGCCAGTGTTGGTCCCACCTGAGCCAGGGAGATCTCTGTTCTTGTATCTGACAGTCTTGGAATATTCTTTCGGCTGTGTCCTCGGGCAACATGATGTTACCGGAAAGAGAGAACATGCCATTTACTATCTGAGCAAGAAGTTCACCAGTTATGAAGCCAAGTACACTTTGCTAGAAAGAACTTGCTATGCTTTAACTTGGTTCGCCCAGAAGTTGAGGCACTATTTGCAAGCATACACCACCTACCTCATAGCTAGGTTGGATCCTTTAAAGTACATATTCCAGAAGCCAATGCCGACCGGGATGTTATCAAAGTGGCAGATCCTTCTCACAAAATTTGACATAGTCTATGTCACACGAACGGCAATGAAAACCTAGGCATTAGCAGATCATCTGGCTAAAAATCCGGTAGTAACAACCTTTGAACACTTACTTCCCGAACGAGGAGGTAAATTCAATTAAGACAATATCCGAAGACACCAATACTTGGAAAATGTTCTTCGATGGAGCGGTAAACGCAAAAGGTGTTAGAATTGGGGCAATCTTGATCTCACCTGATGGTCAGCATTATCCGTCCACAGCTAGGCTTCGATTTTTCTGCACAAACAACACCGCTGAATATGAAGCCTGCATTACGGGTATGAATATGGCAATCGCCCAAGATGTCAAAAAATTGTTAATCATGGGATACTCGGACCTGATGATCCGACAAGCTCAAGGAGAATGGGAGACCCGAGATGTCAAGCTTATTCCTTATAGGCAACATGTGGAAGATCTGAGAAGACGATTCAAGTCAATAGAGTTCAGGTACATCCCACGTTGTCACAACAAATTAGCTGATGCACTTGCTACTTTGGCCTCGATACTGCCCTACCCAGGCAATGCCCACATTGATCCTTTAGAGATCCAAATCCGTGAAAGGCATGGCTATTGTAATACGGTTGAAGCAAAACCAAGTGTTCAACCATGGTATCATGACATAAAGAGGTTTCTGAAAACTAAAGAATACCCGGATCAAGCCAGCGGAGACCAAAAGAGAACCATCAGACGACATGCAAGTGGTTTCTTTTTAAGCGGTGATATCATATACAAAAGGACTCCGGATCTCAACTTGTTAAGATATGTTGATGCCGAAGAGGCTGGAAAAATCATGCATGAAGTGCACGCAGGAGTGTGCGGACCCCACATGAACGGCTATGTCTTGGCAAAGAAAATCCTCCGAGCAGGCTACTACTGGATGACCATGGAAAAAGACTGCTTTAGTTTTGTTCGAAAATGTCATCAGTGTCGGGTGCACGGCGATTTGATTCATGTACCTCCTACAGAACTACATCCCATGTCATCACCATGGCCATTTGTTGCCTGGGGCATGGACGTCATTGGGCCGATCGAGCCTAAAGCCTCAAACAGGCACAGATTCATATTGGTCGCTATCGACTACTTCACGAAATGGGTTGAAGCAATTACTCTCAAATCTATTACCAAGAAAGCTATGGTAGATTTTGTACATTCCAATCTTATCTGCCATTTTGGTATCCCCGCGACCATCATCACAGATAATGCTGTAAAACTGAATAGTCATTTGATGAGAGAAATATGCGAACAATTCAAGATAACGCATAGGAACTCTACTCCATATCGGCCTAAAGCCAATGGTGTCATGGAAGCAGCAAACAAGAACATCAAAAAGATTTTGAGGAAAATGATTCAAAGCTCCAAGTAGTGGCATGAAAAGTTGCCGTTTGCATTGTTAGGGTACCACACTACTGTGCGCACATCGATCGGAGCAACTCCATATCTTTTGGTTTATGGCACTGAAGCCGTAATACCTGCGGAAGTTGAAATTCCTTCCCTTCGGATCATTGTGGAAGCTGAAATTGAAGACAGTGAGGGGGTCAAAACCCGCCTGGAACAGTTAACCCTGATTGATGAAAAGCGAATGGCCGCAGTCTGCCACGGGCAGTTGTACCAACAAAGAATGGCCCGTGCCTACAACAAGAAAGTACGGCCCAGAAATTTTGAAGTGCGGCAACTCGTTTTAAGGGGTATTCTTCCCCATCATCAGGAAGCAAAAGGAAAGTTCGCTCCTAATTGGAAAGGCCCATATATCATCAGAAAGATACTGCCAAGAGGAGCATTGTACCTAGGAGATATGGAAGGAAATGATCCCGAAGTAGCAGTGAATGTAGATGCAGTCAAAAGGTATTATGTGTAATGTTTATGCAAAGACAACATTATCCGATTGGGATGACGAAAGCTTTCATTCTCGCTACCCCAAACACTCCAATTCTTTGCTAACCCTTTGAGCCGGTTATTTTTCTTTGAGTACCCTCCTTGGAACTCGAAAGCATCACTGGAAAGTTTAGTTGAAAAAGAAAAGAAAAGAAAAGAAAAAGAAAAGAAAAGAAAAAAAAAGAAAAAAAAAAAGAAAAGAAAAGAAAAAAAATAAAAAAGAAAAAGAAAAGAAAAAAAATAAAAAGAAAAAAGAAAAAGAAAAGAAAAGAAAAAGAAAAGAAAAAAAGAAAAAGAAAAAGAAAAAGAAAAAGAAAAAGAAAAAGAAATAGAAAAAGAAAAGAAAAAAAAGAAAAAAGAAACAACAACAAAAATCCAAAAACCAATGTAGATCTGAACTACGTCTGACTTGATTCCAAAAGGATACGTAGGCAGCCTCTCCCTGAGGTTCAGTCACACCAAAATAAAAATTCAAGTTTTCCCAAAGTGAAACTAGGGCAGATGTTATAACGGTTCGGCGTTGTTTCGCCTGAAATGTTCCAAAGTTGTAATTCTACCAAAACTCTCTTGACCAAACCTTGTTCAAGCCCTTCCGATCAATCGATGAAAGGTTTCCAAAATCAGAGAATGCATCAAAATGAGAGAAATAAAATGAGAGAGTCTTATTGGTGAAAACCCACACGGGCATCGTAAGGCGATGTAAGCAGAGAAACTGAAAATGAGAGTCTTGTTAGTGAAAACTCGCAAAGAGCACTGCAAAGCGACGGTGAGAAGAGAAATGAGAGAGGTCAATTGGCGAAAACCTGCAAAGGGCGCCGTTGATCGAAAAGCAGGAATCCTCGCTACTATTGGTACTGAAAGAGTCCTGGCAAGGTTTCTCGGTTTCAGAATACGGATCGTGATGGGTTTATGAGAAATTGGATAGTTGAGCAGATCGGGTATCCAGTCCAAGAAGCATGTCATGCCTATGCGAAGTCTGCATGCACCCCAGATAAGTCCTTCTTTCTTCCCCGAAAGGGACACTTTTCTAAACTCATTCTCTTGCCCTTTGATTACTTTTCTTTGAATCCCTTTCGGTCTAACTCTGTTTCTGAAACTAATACAAAGAAAAGGTGTCAAGATTGGTTTTACAGGGTCCCGTTTAATAAAAGCCAGATCCAAAGGAAGTACCAGCCTCAGCGAGCGCATCAAGTCGACCCCGACTGGCCATGATGGCTGATGCTCTGAAACCCAAAGTTGTGGAAAATGAAAAGAAATCCAAAGGCAAAAGCCCCTAAAGGCAAGAAAAAGTGAAAAGACCAAAGCCCCATACGGGCAAGCCGTCATAATAAATTTACGAAAAGCTGAGTCCCTTGGTTCAAGAAAGAGATCAACCTTCAGAAAACCAAGCAAGAAGCGGAGGTTCTCACCAAAAGTTGGTCGGGATCGAGTGATCAGAATCATCAAGGCCACAAAACCAATCACCGTTTCAAACTAACAATTGCTCTTTGTTTGAAAACAGGAAATTAGTGCAATCCAAAGCAACCTTGCAAGAAGCAGGTGCAACCAGAAAGAAACTGCACAAAGGCTAAAAAACAGCTTTGCAGCAATAATCAAAGGGAAGTCTCCTCCAAACTTTTTCCAGCATTATTTTCACTAAAAAAAAAAAAAGAAGAAGAAGAAAAAGAAAAACCATGGTAGCATAGAGCCTCCAACCTCTTTGGCATAACCCAAAGACCCTTTGTTTGGCATAACCCGCGGACCACTTTGGCATAACCCAAAGACCTTTGTTTTTCTTTTATCCCCAGCATAACGACCTTTGTTTTTCTTTTATCCCCGGCATAACCCGTGGACCTCCCTGGTATAACCCAAGGACCATTTGTTTTTCTTTTATCCCCGGCATAACCCGTGGACTCCCTGGCATAACCCAAGGACCTTTTGTTTTTCTTTTACCCCAGCATAACCTAGAGACCCTTTTTCTTTTCCCCAGTAGAATCACCTGATAACGTCCTCGGCGT
>MCJB01048655.1:62933-87664 GCA_002018475.1 Nicotiana obtusifolia | reverse complement strand
TTTCATATAGTGTTAGAACATTTTCCAGTGGTATTAGCATGTTCACATGCTCATTCTGGAAGTGTAGTAATGCTATATGAAAATTGTACTATTGGAAATTGTGATACGTCAATACTGTTACATCAATTGTTACTAAGCTTCGACAAAGCAGTTTCTATTGCAACTGAAGGACAATCGAAATGTCATTTGTGCTGCAAACATACAGAGAACTTCTTTAGATTGAGCACATTTCAAGGAATTCCACAAGTTCGACGCAAAGAATCGAAGGCAAAAATTGGAGGACATACTACATGATTGACATCGAGAATCGAATGGCCTATGTGCAGAGTAATCATAGAATGTTAGAGCTTTTTCCAGTGGTATCAACATGTACACATGTTCATTCTGGAGATGTGATAACATTCTATGACAAATGTATTATAGGAAACTGTACCAACTTCATCCCTGAGTCTGCCAGTCGACAGAATCACTGGAATCAAACTTCAGCAGCAGCGATCATACATTGATTATGGAACTGAAGTTCACTGTCATTTGTACTGTGAACATACAGAGATTTGCTTTACCATCATGATCGAGCACGTTCAAGGAGACCAATATTCTACAGGTTCGACTCAAAGGCAAATATTGGAGAACACCCCACATGATTGACATCGAGAATCAAGAGAGGGCAGTTTACAGGTTCGAGCTCGAGAAGGGGACAGTCTACAGACCTATTTGCAACTGATCGATGCCATTCTACAGACTGGTTTCCAACAGGAATCCACAATCACACTGAAGAGATTCAAATGCTGAAAAGGTGGGTGTTCGACTATGTTAAAAATCTGATTTAACAGAGGCTAATGTTCACCTTCTATCATTACAACAAGTACACAATCAACGACGCAACGTGAAGGAAGAGTGTAATCCATTAAAATGCAAATCTTGGCGCCTGGTGAGAGCATTAGAGGTGCTGCATTATGTTTTGCAAATGAGGATGAAAACAAATGCCTTCACATACGGAAATTTGGTTGTGATATAAGTTGTAATAGATAATTGTCATATAGTAGTTTATGTAAAACTTAGCTTTATATTTCTGGACAATTTGTAAACTATTTTTGTTTTATATATATATATAACCTCTAAGCAATCAGCTTAGAGGTCTATCTGCTTTAAAAAAAAAATCCAAAAACCAATGTAGGTCTGAACTACGTTTGACTTGATTCCGAAAGGATATGTAGGTAGCCTCTCTCTTGAGGTTCAGTCACACCAAAATAAAAATCCAAATTTCCCCAAAAGTGAAACTGGGGCAGATGTTATAACGGTTCGGCGGTGTTTCGCCTGAAATGTTCCAAAGTTGTAATCCAATCAAAACTCTCTTTACCAAATCCTGTTCAAGTCCTTTCGATCAATCGGTGAAAGGTTTTCAAAATCAGAGAATGCTTTCAAAATGAGAGGAATAAAATGAGAGAGTCTTATTAGTGAAAACCCATACGGGCACCGTAAGGCGATGTAAGTAGAGAAACTAAAAATGAGAGAGTCTTGTTAGTGAAAACTCACAAAGAGCACCTGCAAGGCGACGGTGAGAAGAGAAATGAGAGAGGTCAATTGGTGAAAACCCGCAAAGGACACCGTTGATCGAAAAGCAGGAATCCTCGCCACTATTGGTACTGAAAGAGTCCTGGCAAGGTTTCTCGATTTCAGAACTCGGATCGCGATGGGTGTCTAAGAAATTGGATAGTTGCGCAGATCGGGTATCCAGTCCAAGAAGCATGTCATGCCTATGCGAAGTCTGCATGCACCCCAGATAAGTCCTTCTTTCTTCCCCGAAAGGGACATTTTTCTAAACTCATTCTCTTGCCCTTTGTTTACTTCTCTTTGAATCCCTTTCGGTCTAACTCTATTTCCGAAACTAATACAAAGAAAAGGTGTCAAGATTGGTTTTACAGGGTCCCGCTTAATAAAAGCCAGATCCAAAGGAAGTACCAGCCTCAGCTAGTGCATCAAGTCGACCCCGATTGGCCATGATAGCTGATGCTCTGAAACCCAAAGTTGTGGAAAATGAAAAGAAATCCAAAGGCAAAAGCCCCTAAAGGCAAGAAAAGTGAAAAGACCAAAGCCCATACGGGCAAGCCGTTACAATAAATTTACGAAAATTTGAGTCCCTTGGTTCAGGAAAGAGGTCAATCTTTATAAAACCAAGCAAGAAGCGGAGGTTCTCACCAAAAGTTGGGCCGGGATCGAGTGATCAAAATCATCAAGGCCACAAAACCAATCATTGTTTCAAACTAACAATTGTTCTTTGTTTGAAAACAGGAAATTTGTGCAATCCAAAGCAACCTTACAAGAAGCAGGTGTAACCAAAAGGAAACTGCACAAAGGCTAAAAACAGCTTTGCAGCAATAATCAGAGGGAAGTCTCCTCCAAACTCTTTCCTGCATTATTTTGGACTTATTTGGCATAACCCAAAGACTTTATTTTTCTTTTATCCCCGGCATAACCCGTGGACCTCTTTGGCATAACCCGTGGACCTCCCCGGCATAACCCGTGGACTTCTTTGGCATAACCCAAAGACCTTTGTTTTTCTTTCATCCCCGGCATAACCCGTGGACCTATTTGGCATAACCCAAAGATCTTTATTTTTCTTTTTCCCCGGCATAACCCGTGGACTCCCTGGCATAACCCGTGGACCTCTTTGGCATAACCCAAAGACCTTTGTTTTTCTTTTATCCCCGGCATAACCCGTGGACTTTCCCGGCATAACCCGTGGACTTCTTTGGCATAGCCCAAAGACCTTTGTTTTTCTTTTTTCCCCGGCATAACCCGCGGACCTCTTTGGCATAGCCCAAAGACCTTTATTTTCTTTTATCCCCGGCATAACCCGTGGACTCCCTGGCATAACCCAAGGACCTTTTGTTTTTCTTTTACCCCGGAATAACCCGTGGACCTCTTTGGGATAACCCAAAGATCTTTGTTTTTATTTTATCCCCGGCATAACCCGTGGACTCCCTGGCATAACCGAAGGACCTTTTGTTTTTCTTTTACCCCAGCATAACCTAGAGACCCTTTTTCTTTTCCCCAGTAGAATCACCTGATAACGTCCTCGGCGTAACCCGAGAACCCTTCCTTTTTCCAGCATAACTCGGTCGACTTCCCAGCATAACCTAGCAACCCTTCCTTTATTTTACTGTTTTCAATAGAGAAATAGTTTAGCTTTTAGTTACAAATAACTCACGAAATTTTTCTAGTGGAACTGGGGCAGGATAATTTTTGTTCGTTTGTTGGTCTGGTTTCTAAGCAGGTTCTCCCTCGAGCCACAAGGTTTGAGATGACCAAAAGAATGAGTCTCAATCCAGAATAAAGAAAAGAAGAACAAGAAGGAAGTAAATTCAAATGCTGCAATGGACAAGGATGCGGCCTGCTCAAAAAATTTGAATGAAGTCATAAGCTTCACATGTCCCGCCTTGATTCAAAAGCTGAAGAAAGAACCAGCACCTACAGCTGACGAGCATCAGGATTCAGATCGGAGTCTGTCTCGAGAACCAGCTAAGACTCAAGATCAAGCTTCAAGAGATTTGTAGATAGGAATCTTGTAACTCATAACTGATAGACGTAGCTAGTTTAGCTTTTTATTTTTCTATTTTGGTGTAATAAGGAGCGCAGCAAGCAGTAACAGCAGCAGCAACAGTGAAAATCATAGCTTCCTAGTAGTCCCAGCTACCAAAACTTTCAAAACTACACTGACCTGATTCCTTTGTAGCCAAGGATATGTAGGTAACCTTTGAAGCGAGGTTCGGTCAAATTCTTTTCCAAAATGCTTCTTATGGAGTCTTGGATAGGCAAAAATCTCGCATAATTGCTCATTTTATCTTTGCCCGAAAATCCTTCGTGTCTCCGAGCAAAGAGGGGCAGCTGTGAGCACGTGATTTTTGCCACTCAGAATACTCCTATAGAAATCAAAAATAGATTTTTTTAATTAATTAATTATTATTCGCTATTTTTAGGAATTTTAGTAGATTTTAATTGTCCACATTTTCTTGTTTGTTTAATTTTTGATTAAATCATGAAAATACCAAAAAATATCATGAATTGCATCTAGGATTTATTTTTACATTTTTAGAATTAAATTAGTAATTATTTGTTTTATAAAAATTTGAAAATCATGAAAATAGTTCATTTTACATCTTTAATTTTTAGTTTATTGTTCTCTCAGAATTAAGTGTTGTTTATAAAAAAAATTTAATTAGTTAATTAGTTTAATTTCACATTTAGATGATTTAGGATTTTTTTTTTTTAGCTATTAGGATTTTAATTTTAAATATAAAAAGAAAAATAGAAACAAAAGAAATTGAAGATGGAAAAGAGGAAGGAACTCGGATTTGGGCTTTTTAATTAAATTAGACCAGCCCAGACCCAACTACCCCTTTACCCGAAACGACGTCGTTTGCTTAAGTTCAGATCTGAGCCGTTGATCCCAGGTGATCCAACGGCTCATAACTGACCTCCCCCCCCNCCCCCCCTCCCGCCTATATAAGTGTCCGAACCTTAGCCTCCTACCCCCATTTTCGTCTTCTCCAAACACCCTACCTGAAACCCTAAATCCGCCGCCCCAAAACTCCACAAATAAACATGGCGGCTCATCCCAATCCACCCCCAAATCGACCCAAAATCATACCCTAGGACCACCTCACCTCCTCATTCCTAATCCCCAAACCATTTCCCCCAATATTCCTTACAACTTCACCGATTTTAGATTTGAAAATTAAAAAAAAAAAACCTAGTTACACAGTGTTGAATTCGGCTGTGATTTTTTGCTCGTTTTGGTTTGAAACTCACACGAATCGATTTCTCTTGACAAGAGCAATCGTTTTAGGTTAGTTTTAAACCATTTCGAAATGCAACCGGAGTTTGGTCACTCGTCTTTGACGACCTGCGCTAGTCCCGCTTGCATGCCAGAATCCATGGGTGTTTGCTGAGGTTTAACTGTAGTACTCAAGTAGGTATAGTCATTTTCCTTTTCTTTTCACTGTGTATTTCTTTTAAAACTCTACTATCTTTTTTTTAGTCTAGGTTTTCAGTACTATATTTTGGTTTGAATTTCTCATTAGCATAGTTAGCATGTTCAGTTAGTTGTTTGATTCACGTGTTAGTCCAGATTATAAATTATAGTAATTTGGCTCTGTTGTTAATGGCTCAAAAATGGCTGTTTTGTTAAAGCAGTAAAAAATTGAACAAGGCAAGAACAAAAGAGGTAAAAATTGAAGTATTGAAGGGCAATTTAGGGAATTGGTCTAGAGAATCTTAGTTAATTATGCAAGAAGCTTCTAGAGAGGCCTTAAAATACAATAAGACAAGTAAAATTTAGATAAAAACTGGGCCAAAAGAGGTAATTTCAGAAGTTTGTAATTGGAATGGACAGCTGTCCAAAAGTTTGTTAAGAAAAGATGCTGATTTTCCTTATTTTCGGGGGAGGGGGGGAGGGGGGTGCATGTGAAACGATTCTCAGATTTTTTCTTTATAAAAGAAAAGCTCTCATTCTGCATGAAAAAGGTCTGAACGAGCACTCACTCTCCCATACACAAAATCCTCTGCATAAAGATTTCACATACATATTCCCTCACCTTCACTAATTCTCACTAGAAAACACACTACCCCCTGCAAATTTTCAAAAAAAGGGTTTTAAAAGTTAATCTTTACTGGTTTGCTGATTAATACTTGGGTGTTCAAAAATTGAATCAAGTTGCTAAGGAGCTGTTTGTTGCTGTTCTTTGCTTGAATCTGTTGTATTTGCTTTGCTGAACTCCAAACTTCTGTCATTCAACCTTTATTTGGCATTCTCTGGTTTAATTTCACATAACTAGGTACTCATCTCAACCTGTATATTCAAGTCTGCTCATAATTGAGTCTTGATTGTGTCATTTGGGTTGCTGATTTTGATTCCACTTGATCTGATTACTTATGTTACTGGAAATGGATTATAAAATGGACTATTAGCTAAGATATTTGGGCCATGGGGTGGTAATAACCTAGTTATTGGAGTTCAAATGGGGCATAGACCGTGTGCTATACGACTCGAGCCATGTTGGAAATTAAATAAAGAGGATGTCAATTTATTAGATCAAATGACTTAGTATTAATTCTTTTAAACACTCGTAGTTTGCTTTAGGCATGTTATAATAAACCATTGTGACTATGGGTACAATTCCCGTGACATAGGAGCAATGCCGATTTCGAGGGTGCCTTTTAGGTAACCCGATTTTAACAACTTCAAATAATAAAAGCTTTCGAAATAATTTGAGGTGCGCCGTGCCGGATAAAATTTCAAAATACATGGCCCTCATTAATCAATATTAAAATCATTAGAAAATCGAGGTGTGCTATTCAGTGAATTTCCATGGCCCTCGAAAAGTTAAAAACGTGTAGTTGCTTTAGGCGCGTTGTTTTAATAACTCACTTTCCTAAACTCGGATGCGCATTTATGCGACCTAAATCCTAATCTCAACGTTAAATAAAATGCGTTACGGATTAAGGGTGCATTTATGTGACCTAGTTCATGACATATTTTAAATGATGTTGCAATTTTCCTAATAATTAAACAAAAGCAGTTAAAGATAAAATATACCATAGGCTAGGAATATGTATTAAAATCAGATAATAAGCCGATTATAATAGTTGGGCGACCGTGCTAGAACCACAGAATCCGAGGGTGCCTAACACCTTTCCTCGGGTTAATAGAATTCCTTACTTAGAATTTCTGGTTCGTAGACTTCACAAAGAAAGTCGAAATTTTCCTCGATTTTGGATTAAAATATAAACCGGTGACTTGGGACACCAATCAAAATATTCCAAGTGGCGACTCTAAAAAATTTAAATAAAATAATCCCATTTCGAATAATGTCACTTTAATTAGAAAAACTCCCTTATATACTCCTCGAGTGTACAAAAGGAGGCCTGACAAATGGTTAATGTCATTAAAGTAGAGTTTCATTCTTGAATAATGCTATAAACTTATTATGTTTCCTAATCTTAAGTTGTATTGGAACTTATTTTTATTAAGTTGGAATTTGAAATATGTTAAATTATTATTTTTTTGGATTTTGAAATTGTGTTATATTTATGGTTCCAATTTACTTGATTTAGTAGTATTGGTTTGTTATTCACATTGCATGTTGTTCATTTTTTAGTTAGAATGATATCATTAGTTCTGTCAACTATTTGAATAATGTTATGACATTATATTTGTAGATATTAATTTATTTTATCAAACATGCATTCCATGATATTCTTACAAAATGCATGTTTTTAGTTTTTATAATTAATTAAACTAAATATTACAAATTGAAAAAGTATATATCAATTATTTTTATAATATTAGTTATAAATATATGACAACTCATTAATGTATATTCAAGAAAAATATGCATCTTAAATACCAAATCTAATATCATTTATACTTATAAAAAATTATTTATACGCATATATTTATTATATTAACGTTTAAATTTTGATAATTATTCATTTAAAATTTAATCTAACTGTGTAATTACACTTGTGCAACCAAACAGCATGTTTGTAATTACAGTGTAATTATATTATGACAAACAAACAGATAATCATAATTACAATACTGTATAATTACTAGGCTGTGTAACTACTATCCTAATAATTATACCAAATCTAATTAATTGGTGGCTTTCCAAGCAGACCCTTGACTTAACATATCATGATTTCTAATAATTTACTTCATTTGGAAATTGATATTTAGATTCAAAAAAGATATGCTAATTTTTTAAATTTCAAATTAGGTCATTCTTTTAAGAACAAAAGAATAATTCTCTAATGGTTACTTTTCATTCTGCCTTAAATATTTCTTTAGCTGCCTTGTGGACAAGGGGAGTAGTTGTTTTTACATAAATCAAAGATTGCTTCCTGTTTCCTCTTTTAATGCACCACTTCACGCCACCTCTTCACTCTCTGTATGTATGTATTCTTTCCCAAACCTCCTTCTTCTTCTCTCTCTCTTTCTCTCTCTCTCTCTCTCTCTCTCCTGTTTCTTCTGTTAAGCAGTAAGTTCTGTGTGTATCCTTAACATATCTGTTGATTGTTCTTTTTCTGTGTTCTGAATCGTAAAGAACTGTAGTTTTAATGTCAACACTTATTAAAACAGCTCAAAATCTTTGATCAGTTTTCTAAAACTGTTTCTAATACTTCTTTGTTCGCATTTCAGGTTGTTATCATAGATCTGTTGCTTCTTCTGGCTGCAGTTTCGTTGGTACATTCTTTGTTTTGATCTTTTTTTTTAATCTTCCCATGTATGTTTTTGTTTTTTTTATAAACTACGTACTAGTTATTTGCTACAGTGACCAATGCTGGGGTTTCATGTGTTGGTTACAATTTATTTGAGATTTCTTTTTCCTTTCTTTTTAAGCTTTTCAGTTCTTGTTATTTGTGAATTTAAAAAGAAAAAAAAAAGGCCTAACTGTGTCTCTACTCTTCAGCACCCCAATTTCTCTACCGTCTCAGCTGAGATTTTCTGCCGCTGCAATAAGGACCAGCGTCTCCGTCACTGAATCTGGCCGTGAAATCTGAATACCCATTTTAGGTAAATTTTCATGGTCCAGTTTTTGGTACGTTTTTTTCGTCCATTTTTTGCAGTAAAGGTGATTCCTTTATGAAAATTTAAAGATGTATTGAATTGTATTGTTATTCAGATGATAATTTTAGCTGTTGGGTTGGTCTCCTTTCTCTGTTTGTGTTTGTTCAATGATTTTCATTTATCTGCTGGGTTTGTGAACTGTAACATGAATAAAGTCGCGAAAAAAACGGCATTCTTTGAAGTAGCAGTAAAGATGGAGTAGTAATATTTTCGATTTACCTGATATAGAATCGCTCTTGATGTCTAGATCCAGTAGCCATCAGACATTAACCCCAAGAGAGGAACATTGTGGGGGTTCTAACAGTGGCAATCAAACAGGAACCTGATGAGCGAAATCTGTTAACTAAAAAGAAAAAAGAGAACTTTTCGGATCACTCCCGGTACCTTGATAACTTAGGATTAGTGATGATAGGGTTGATGTGATATCTCAAAATTGGAATTTGATGGTATATTTATAGGGGATATGTGGGGAACTTACCAAGGAAGTTAAAAAGTTTGAGAGATGAAATGTTGTCGTGGTTTAGGCTAATATGCTGATGATGCCTCTGGTCCTTGTGATAGAAGACTAAAGCATAAGGAAAATTTTAAAACATGGTGAAAGGCGGTTCCTTTTGGTTATTGAGCTTCAGGAAACTTTGTTTGAACTTCCTGTTTATCATATTACCTGTCCTCTCTGATTGTTCAATCACTCTGCAAACACGGAAAGAAGAGGACACACTTAATTCTTAAGGAGACCGTGAAAGCTAATTGCATACAGCTGCTTCTGACCTTTCTCCACTTAATACCAAAGTACTCCCTTGTAAGTGATCTCGCATGCTTAAGGTCATAGCCTGTGTCAGTTACTTGCTAACTCTGAAATATAAGAATTGTCTTGACACTGATTGTTGATGCTCCTTGACCCTTACTTCAAATGTTGATATTTTAGCATACGGAAAGTCTGGCAATTTGTAGTTGGTATCACTTTGTTAAATTAAGTCCATCATTATAAGATTGCCAGATTAGTAATTTGTGTGGCTGTTTGATTGTCAGCAGTCAAGCATCCTACTGATGTTCTTCCCTGCTTGTCGTCTTTTTTATTTCTTCTCCATGGGTAGGGAGTGGATTGAGCGACCGGCACACTGAAGGATGTGAGTTTAAGTCCTGCAGTTTGGTGTCTTTTTTATTTCCCTGCTTACCCTAGTGCTTTTTGGTTCAATGACAAAGGTAATACAGTGTGCGATATGTGGTAGGTGCGCACTATTAGTTTGAATCTTAGCAGTGGAGAAGGGTAGAGGGCGGAAACATTATCCATCACAGTTTTGAAGTTGGGAAAACATAGATTTTGCAGTTATTAGAATAAAGTTCAAAATTCTTTGTATGCGATCTAATTCTGTGCATGCAATCTTATTGATACTTGTCAAAAGTAGATTGTTGGTCTTCACCAAAAATTCCCCTCCTACTTTTCTTTTTCCTTTTTTTTTTTTGGGGGTGGATCTGCAGTAAAGATTTTTTGATACGGGGTGCCATGATCTCGAGCAGCAACTTCATTCATAAGACTCACTATGAGATCCTATGTGTGAAGGAAGATGCAGATTTTGAAGAAATCCATAAAACCTATCGGTCAGCCATACTTTGTTTTCATCTAGACAAGCAGTAAAAGCCATCAGAAACATCCAATTCTGAGTGTCTTGACAGAAAACAAATTTTTGGAGATACAGAGAGCTTGGGAAACCCTTGGCAACCCGAGGTCACGTACACTTTATGACGGTGAATTGGTAGCTTTGAGACAGGACGTAGCAATTGCTGAATATGTTACCTTAGAGGACCTTACAGCTCAGGATTTTGGTGATGTTATAGAGCTTTCTTATCCTTGTAGATGTGGTGACTGCTACTTTATTGATTCTTTAGAATTTGCTGACACGGGTTGTTCAATATCCATAGAAGGGTGTACAGTCTCTTTGCTGACATATAAATCTTTGCCAGCATCCATTGTGCTTCCTTGTGGATCTTGCTCACTTAAAGTTCGCCTACTGATTAATGGCGATGCTAGGTTTCACAGAGATGTTCACTTGTAATCGTGACTAGTTGGAAAACATTATTCTCTACAATATTTTTGCAAAATTTTTGGAAATTGAAATGACAAGGGAAAATCGGAAGTCTGAAATTTCTTGTGTTTTTTTTTTTTGGTTACTTGAGTGCCAACAAATTGGAAGGGCCAATAGCTGAGTTTTTTCTGATTCAGAATGCTTTCTTTTCTCTCCCCTCTCTCTCTCTATTAGCTACTTTTCTCCCTCTCTCTCTTCGACCCCCCTTCTTCTCCGCTGACCAGCCCCACTCACCGGCAAGAACGCCGGCGATCCACGCAGGTAAGCAACCCCTCTCTACTACCTCTTTCTTCTCACTATCCCCCACCCCCCGTCCCCGTCCCCATCCTTGTCCTCGTGTCTTTGTTCCCCCACATTTTCCCCCCTTATGTTTTTCTCCCCAGTTCCCTGCCGGCATGTTCCCAGCCGGAGACCCTTCTTCTCTTTCCTCTTTCTCCTCTCCTCTTTCTTCTCTCTTCTTTCTCCCCCAATTTCCCCTTCTGTTTTTGTTTTCCCCCAGTTCCCCTAGCAAGCAGTCGCTACCGGCGACCCCTTTTCCCCTTTCTCTTCAGTTCTGTGACCCTCCCCTTTGCAATCGACGGTGATTTGTCCATGTTTAGTTGGGCAGCCCGGGCTGTCGCAGAATTAAACACCAGTGCTGCGGTGACGGGTTGACAGCCCCCCTGTTGGTTTCGTGGTTGGCGTGTGTGTTTTTACAAGTGTTAGCCTTGGCAGTTGGCAACGAGCGTGAGGCGTACAAGCGAGCAACGCGGAGCAACCCTGGTTGGTGTTTGCAACGGCAGGTTGGAGTTGGAAGGAAGCACGTCAGTGTCTATAAACCTCGGGTGTGCGCCAAGTCGAATTTCCACGTTCTACTTTCGAGAGTTGGTAACTCCCGCTTTCCGGTTACCTTCTTTGTGTTAGTTAACTTGTTCCCATTTTAGTTCGCATAAGTTTAATCATACTAATAGCATGTCGTAGTGTTTACTTATCCTCTCCCAGTTTGGTCTGCTGCTTGTTTTGTGCTTCTGAATTGCCTTAGTCTGTCGTAGGTATAATGCCCGTGGTTTGGGATGGTAGAGTATGATCATGTCGTCGGGGTGAGCGGGGAGGGTGGGAGGTAGGGCAAGGGTTAGGGGGTAGGATGGGGGGCAAAGGAGCCTGTAGGTTGAGAATTGGGTCATGGAACATAGGTACTTTGACGGGTAAGTCTATAGAGCTGGTGAAGATTCTCCAGAAGAGGAAGGCCAATATAGTGTTCAGGAGACGAGGTGTGTAGGTTCGAAGGCGAGGATGCGGATGGGTATAAGCTATGGTACTCTAGAGTTGTGAAGGGTAAGAATGGAGTGAGTATTTTAGTGGATAGGGATCTTAGAGAGTCTGTGGTAGAGGTCAGGCGGGTGAATGATAGATTAATGACCATCAAGTTAGTGGTCGGAAAGTGGATGAGATTGTGCGTGGTATTCCGCTTGCTGAGAGTTTATGTAGGAGGGGATTTCAATGGTCATATCGGGTCTACTGCTGGGTGCATGGCAGCTTCGGTTTTGGGGATAGGAATGGAGGAGGTACTTCGTTGTTGGATTTCGCCAAGGCTTTTGAGCTGGTGATTGCGAACCCTAGTTTTCAAAAAAGGGAGGAGCATCTGGTTACTTTCCGAAGTGCGGCGGCAAAGACGCAGATAGATTATCTCCTCCTCATGAGATATGATAGCGGATTGTGCAGGGACTGCAAGGTTATACCGGGTGAGACCTTAGCGACGTAGCATAGGCTCTTGGTGATGGACGTCAGTATCATGACAAAGAGGAAGAAGAGGTTTGTTCGAGGTCAACTGAGGATCAAGTGGGGGCCTTGACTAAGGATAAAGCCCAGAAGTTGGGGGGGGGGGAGGTTATCAAATATGGGAGCTTGGAAGAGTAGTGTGGACGCGAGCACTATGTGGACGACAAGTGCGAGCTGTATAAGGGAGGTGGCGAGAGAGGTGTTAGGGGTCTCAAAGGGTTGCTCTGCCCGGCACAGAAGCGACTGGTAGTGGAACAAAGTGGTTCAAGGTAAAGTGGAAGCGAAGAAGGTGGCATACCTGAAGTTAGTAGAGAGCACATGCGAGGAAGAGAAGAGCGAACAGAGAGAGGTATAAGGTTGTTAGGAAGGAGGCAAAGTTGGCGGTCACGGAGGCTTAGACTACAGCATTTGGCCATCTGTACGAGGATTTGGGGGACAAAGACGGGAAGAAGAAGTTATTCTGACTGGCCAAGGCGAGAGAGAGGAAGGCTCGAGATCTGGTCAGGTGAGGTGCATCAAAGACGAGGACAGTAAAGTATTGATGGGAGAGGAGCAAATTAAGAGGAGATGGTAGACTTACTTTCATAGACTCCTGAATGAAGAGGGGGATCGGGACATTGGGGCACTGCGAGAGGCACCGAGACTTTAGGTACTGCAGGCGCATTAAGGTTGGGGAGATCGTAGGGGCTATGCGTAAGATGAGTAGGGGTAGAGTAACCGGACCGAACGAAATCCCGGTGGAATCTTGGAGGTGTGTGAGTAGAGCAGGCTTGGAGTGGTTGACTGGGTTCAATGTTATTTTCAGGACGAAGAGGACACCAGATGAGTGGAGGTGGAGCACGGTGGTTCTGCTGTACAAGAACAAAGGTAATATCTAGAGTTGTAACAACTATAGGGGTATCGAGTTACTAAGTCATACCATGAAAGTCTGGGAGAGGGTGGTAGAAGTGAGGGTGGGGGGGATAGTGTCTATATCCGACAACCAGTTCGGGTTCATGCCGGGTCGTTCGACTACGGAAGTTATTCACCTTATTAGGAAGAGCAGTACATGGATAGGAAGAAGGATTTGCACATGATGTTTATTGATCTGGAGAAAGCGTATGATAAGGTCCCTAGAGAGGTTCTTTGGAGTTGCTTGGATGCTTAAGATGTGCCGGTTGCCTACATTAGGGCGATTAAGGACATGTAGGATGGAGCTAAGACTCAGGTGAGAACAGCGGGAGGCGACTCAGAGCATTTTTCGGTTGTTATGGAATCAAGGATCTGCGCTCCGCCCGTTCTTATTTGCATTAGTTATGGACGCACTGACACGCCACATTCAAGGGGAGATGCCATGGTGTATGTTATTTGTTGATGACGTAGTTCTGATCGATGAGACGCGAGGCGGCGTTAACAAGAGGTTGGAGGTTTAGAGACAGACCCTTGAGTTTAAGGGTTTCTAGTTGAGTAGGACTAAAACGGAATACCTAGAGTGCAAGTTCGGCGCAGAGCTGAAGGAAGCGGGTACGGGAGTGAGGCTTGAATCACAAGTCATCTCCAAGCAAGGCAGTTTCAAGTACCTTGGGTCGGTTATCCAGGGGGATGGGAGATAGACGAGTATGTTACGCACCGTATAGGGGTGGAGTGGATGAAATGGAGACTAGCATCTGGAGTACTGTGTGACAAGAAAGTGCCTCTGTCACTTAAAGGTAAGTTTTATAGAGGTGGTTAGACCGGCCATGTTGTATGGGGCTGAGTGTAGGCTAGTTAAGCAATCACACATCTAAAAGATGAAGGTAGCAGAGATGAGGATGTTGAGATGGATGTGCGGGTGTGCTAGGATGGATAGGATTATGAACGAAGTTATTCGGGAGAAAGTGGGCATAGCTCAGTGGATGACAAAATGCAGAAAGTGAGGCTCAGATGGTTCGGGCACGTACAGAGGAGAAGCCCCAGATGCACGGTAAGGAGGTGTGAGCGGTTGGTTTTGGAGGGTACGAGGAGAGGTAGAGGGCGGTGTAAGAAGTATTGGGGACAGCTGATTAGACAGGATATGGTGTGACTTCAGATTTCCGAGGACATGACCCTTGATAGGAAAGTGGAGGTCGAGCATTAGGGTTAAGTTAGGAGGTAGTTGAGCATTGTTCTTCTTTATACAGGTGTGAGGCTAGTCTGATAGGGCTTTGTCTTAGACTGCTAGTGTTCATGTTGTGTTTATACTATTCTACTGTTTTTCTTTGTGCCATACCTTATCTATTGATTATTGTTAGTGCTTTGCATCTTTTCTCTGGTTCTTATGTTGCTGTGATTATTTCTATTGTTTTCTGTCGATAGTATTAATATATTGTCTCTCTTCTCGTCTTCTGGAGCCGAGGGTCTTCCGGAAACAACCTCTCTACTCACTTGGGGTAGGGTTAAGATCTGCATACTCTCTATCCTCCCTAGACCCCACTTGTGGGATTTACTGGGTTGTTGTTGTTGTTGTTCTTGTTATGTTATTTGTGAAGTTGTTTTATTTGAGATGGGTTTCTTAATGGAGATTTTTTGAGAACTATAATGAGTTTCTGTTTTAAAGGTTCTACCTTTTTTTTCTTGTTTTCTTGTTGGGTCCGCTGATGTTTGATTCTATGTATAAATGGAGATTTTTCTTGAGTTTTTATGGGTTTTTGATTTGAAGGTCCAATCTTTTTGCTTTTTTTGGATTGTTGATGTTTGATTCCAAGGTTAAATGGAGATTTTTCTTAATGGAGATTTTCTGAGAACAAATGAAGATTTCTAGATTTTGGATTCTTAAAACTCCAGAGAGCATGGACTAAAGATTCCCAACCTTTTAACTCTTCAATATATCATCAAGATGAGAAAAAGATGACTGTGGTATTTGATGACTGTGTATCTTACTGCAGATATATCTTCTCGTTTATCTTTTTTTCTTCTCATTTCTGTTTAATCCTTCTTCTTCTCATGCCAGCTGTTCATATGACCAAATTCTTCATTTGTTTTCTTTTTTCTCTCTTTTTTTGGTTTTATTCCCACTACCTTGTCCAATATTTCTAGTGCAATTTCCCTTCGTGGTTGATGATGTCTATTTTGTCTCTATTTATACATGTCTGAGTGGTTTAAATAATAGTTTTGTATGTAAGTAGAACAAGTATCAGGATATCTGTACATAACTGCTCTTAAAGTATACCATATTGAAGGATAATTTTCAAAAATATCAATGTTGTTTTTGGGAGGAAATCTAATCTTATGACCTTCATTTCATCGACAAGAATCAAGGTCGCATAGAGGCTCTGGATTCTAGGCAATAATAGTAGTTGCACATAAAGTGCAATGTTTGTTGACACGGAGATGTCTTATCTGGCTTCTTTTGAGAAACCTTGTTTATGTGAAGAGAATGAAATGCCTTTGAGAGCATGATACTCTAGAATTGTGGTATTGATGCGAATGCATCGATTAGATGTAATTGTATCTGAATTCGGTTGTGAAGGCATGTTAATATGCTCATCAGCTAACAAGTGGAGAAATCTTTGCTTCAGCTATATGCAGTATACAACCTTTCCGTGCTTAAACCCTTAGATATAATTCTATGTTGCACTCTCTCAGGTACCCCAACCCCACCACACCGCCACAAAAAAAAAAGAAGGGAACAGTGACATTTTCCAGCAATCTTTTCTGTTGGCATTGAGGCCACATTTTACATCATTATCATAACATGTTGATTATAATACTATTCTACTGCTGTCCTATGTTACCTGCCTAAATTGGAGTAAGTATGGTTTACTTTAAATTTTCCAGGTGTGCTAAGGACAAAGTGTGTGGATCTTCAGGCACTACGATACTATCTCAAATTCTCTTTGAGGTTGTAATTCGGTGTATAATATAGCCCTAATGCAGAGGCGACGGAGTGCCTTCAGTTCCCTGCAAGAATCTTTAGGTTTCAGTCATGGTTCTACGTCTAGTGATGGTGGTGCAGATCAGCAGATATGCTGGAATAATTTGCAAGATCCTGCACAAAATCACCTGCCAGATTATATGGTATCTTCTAATGAGACCAATTTTCCATTTTTCGACCCTGTGAGCCAAGAGAGACAGAACGTAACCGGGTGGAGTTTAGGAGAATCCAGCTCCTCTATTGCACCAAATTGTGCAAGTCGGAGTGAACAGAAAACAGATCATGGAAGGTCATCCATGATGACTACTTATCCTGGACCTTCACATTTCTCTAACGAACAGCAATATGGGTCTTCTGACATTCTGTCATTGAGTAATACTGAAGAAAATTTAAACAGCCATCGAATAGATAACAGCACTTTATTTTCTCAAGGTTATAGTTCTAGCACCATCCCTCGTGATATCAGCAGAAATCCAGTATTTGAGGGGCACAGCGACGATAATGATGATGACGGTGACTGTCAAGTGATGGAGTGTACTCCATACAACTCTGATAGACCAGGAAACGAGCAAAAATCATCTGTTAGTACTTCTGGAACTAATGGATATTTGATGGATGATAGTGATGGCAGGCCAGACATTTCACTGGATGGTCGGCGCTTCTGTAAGAGAAAAGCACTTGAAGGATATCTAGCGCAATCTTCAGGGAGTGGTAGTTCTAATTATATTCCTCTTGCTGACAATGACTTATGGGATTCTACACCTGCTCCTCCACATAGTATGAGTACAGGTGCAAATATCTCTGCTCCAACAGAAAGTAACAGAAGCATCAATATGTCAGAGCAGGTGATCCCAAAACTTGGGCTTACCATGGGAGGAGCTGTTACGGGAACTCCTCTTGATACACTGGCTTCAAGATCACAGAGAAATTTCAGGGTGAGGATTAATGGCTCACTTCAGCAAGATTATCCTCCTAGTAATCCCTTTCCTGCTGTGGATGATGTTGGAAATGTTAATCTGTCATCTGATCAGCAATTACCAGAGTTCCTTCCTAATATCTCTTTGGATTTGAGGTCTGTATCTGCTGCAGATAGTGGAAATACTCAAAGGCAGCCTGCTGTAATGCATGTTCCTTCTCTGCATCGACGTGCACATACCAGGTGGAATTCAGCATCAAGTTCAAGAACTGGCAGTTCATCAAGTTTTTCTGGTGAGAGAAATTCAGCAACATTTGAAGAGCCTAACTCAAGAAGTGTGTCAAGAAACATCTCACAACATCCTATGTTCATACCTTCAACTGATGGGAGAAACTGGAACCAAAATCTTGCCAACTGGAGTTTAGCTGGAAGAGATATTTCTGTCACTGGAAATGTCGCGTCCACATCTCGCAACAGCTCCAGTTCAGGGGTCCACACATCCTCTCCTACTAGGGTTTTCCACAGATCTCCTCAATATCATTGGAGACTGCAAGAATTAGTCCGTAGATCTTTGATGTCTTCAGATGGCGCTGAATCTGGAGGTCATAGTGGTAATAATCGTCCACTACGTTTGAGTTCTGCTGTCTCACAGGAGATGGCACTATCTGGAAACCATGAGCATCGTACATCGAGTTCAAGGTCAGCAATGATGTCGGAGCGACATCTTGATGGTGCTACGCGAGTCCCCTATTCCTGGAGGAATTTGACTGCTGCACGTGAACGAAGAAGCAGGGTAGTCACTGAGGTATTTTCACTTAACTGGTCATGTCATAGTTATCACCTCCTTATCTCATTCAGCATGAATTGTTGGGTGCGCAGGTGTTATATCCTGTCACTCCAATTCCATTAGATTTCCTTTAGTGATCAAATTAAGGGCAGGGGTCCACAACCGCAAGGGGTAAAACAGGCGGCCACCCAACTTTGTTTTATACATGCATACCTGTCCCTAAGTCGGATTGACTGATCAAATTAGGGAAGACATGGATCTAATTTATGGGTCTCACATGTTTTACCAAATTTCAGATTAGCAGATCTTTGTTGTCAACTTATTATAGAACTAGAATGAGAAGGCCTTCGTTCCTTTTTTATGCAATGTAGTTTGCAATGTTGAAGCCTTCTTTACCAGTTACTCACCAGCTAAATATCTTTTTATTGAACAGATTCGCAATGCGTTAGATCTTCTGCGCAGGGGAGAGGGCCTAAGATTTGAGGTTAGATTCTTGCCATTACCTTATCAAAAATAATACAAAAAGATTTGAGTTTAGGTTCTTACTGTCACTTCAACTGAATGATGGGCTTTATACCTATTTCCCTTTGGTAATGTAAGTTAGAGGCGTAGCAAAATGCTGGGACATGAAGAGGTTTTGAATCAGTTCTCTTCTTGTCTTTGGGAGGAGTTAAACTGATAGAATTAGCTACCAGACCATCTCTTCCCAAATTTAAATTATTCCTTCCTCATATTCCAGGATGTTATGATGCTTGATCAGTCAATCTTCTTTGGGATTCCGGATATTCATGATCGCCATAGGGATATGCGGCTTGATGTTGATAATATGACATATGAGGTTAGTGTGCTAAACAGAAATACAGTACATTCTATTGAAAATTGTTGTGCTAAACTGTGCCTATGTGATGTGTTTCCAGGAGTTACTGGCACTTGGGGAGCGCATTGGGGATGTTTGCACTGGGCTAACGGAAGAAACTATTTTGAGTTGTTTGAAGCAGCGAAATTATATTTGTATAAAAACGGAAGAACCTGAGGATGCAGAACCATGCTGCATATGTCGGGTACTCAATTTGATGATCTCTACTATTATTGCGTGCCTGCTTAAAGTTCATTCATTTAGATTGGACCTCATCAAGTCCAGTTTTAATAGATTTTCAATCATTTGCAGGAAGAATATAACGATGGAGATGATCTTGGAACACTGAATTGCGGCCACGACTTTCACGCTGGCTGCATTAAGCATTGGCTCATGCAGAAGAATATATGCCCGATTTGCAAAACAACAGGGCTGACTTCGTGAGGAACCATATTCCCATGTCTAAAGAAAATGGATCGCCAACTTGGGAACTATTCTTTAAGCTACTGTAGGTTGACGCCACTAAGTGTGCCCTCTTCTCTTCCATGGCTTAATTTGAGTAAGATCCTGTATTTATTTTTTTTATTAGATCTCCATTGGGGGAGTTTATTCAAGAAGTCAAATTATCCCTAGCAGGATTAGACAATCATTTAGGGAAGAATTACATTATTGTTATCTGGAAATTTACATTTCCTATTCCAATTAATTGAAAACCTTGAACATCAACTTAGTTCATTGTCTTCGCTGTTCTTTTTGTACAAAATGAATGAGTAGTATCCCTATACATGCCTTCAAACGTTTTACCAGTTTTGAGGATTCATATTATAGCGTTACCAGCTAGTTTTGGATTGATTATTGTGAATTGGATCTTGTACCTTTAGGGCTCGTTTGTTAGGAGGGATAAAGGATAATTAATCCGGGTTAAATTTGAGATGAGTTTATCTCATGTTCGGTTGGGATAGAATCGTTGTATACCTAATTAATTATCCCAGGTGTTTTTTGTTCCCGTGGGAGGGCAAGATAATTAGTCATATATCGTTTATCCAAAAAAAGAAAAAGGAAAAGAAAGAATCATTTATTTACATGATTAGCTTCTTATCCTATTTTGTATAACGCATATTACTTATCAAAAGAAAATTGTGTAATGCCTATTTTTACATTTATTCTTCAGTCTTGCTTGTAAGTAGTTAGAACTTAAAAGCGTAGAATTTGCAGGCAATTGATGAAGACCTAACAATTGAATAAATGATTGATAAAGTCGTTCCGCCGTTTGAAAGTTGATTAGGCCTCTTTTTTCTCATTACCTAAGAATAAGAAAGTAGAGAGTGGTTACCACCGAGGTTTATGACCAAATTATGAATTTGGTTCTCACACTATCTTTCTCCTTGGATTAATCAACTATGTAGAATGTGCAAGCACTTAGGGTTCATAGGGCCGGCGAACAAATTATTTCGGGATTATAATATGATTATAATGCGGATTCGGGATTTAAATTTTATGGGTTAAAATTAATAATTCTATCACAACGTATCTAACTTGCTGGGTTCAAACTCTATTTTTTACATTTATTTAGTTGGATCTTTAACATATATACAGAGCTTAAGCTGAAGCATGAACCATAGTTTCTTCATTGGCTCCATACCTGATGCTTATAATATGGCGGTAAATATAATGATAGAACTATTTAGTAAGTATATTTTGCTGATAAATATTAGTTCATTAGACTAAAAATTCGATCTAAAGATATAAAATAAAATATGTGTTTGATTTAAACTTGATAAATTGGCATATAATTTTATTTTCAAGTTTAAGCTTGACTTTATTAAAAAGCTTTCGAGAAGGATAAATGTGTCATTTTATTGGTTTATCCCAAAATTGATAACCCGAGAATTATTATCTCACATATAGAGGATGGTATAAAATATATCACAATTGTGGCATAACAATCCCATAATTACTAAATCCCCAATCAAAAGTTGTACCAAATATTTGATACTCCATTCATTCATTTTTATTTGTCCATTATATTAAAAATATAGTTTAACTTATTTATCTATTTTAGCAAATCAAGAAACGATCTTTTTCCTATCTTACCTTTATCATTAACTGCTCATTCCCTCAAATTTATTTTCCAAGACCTTTTGAAATATTTTAATTATAGTGGGTAAAATTATAAAATATATACTTTATTTAATTTTTCTTAAAGGGAGTGCAAAGTCAAAAATGAACAACTAAAAATGAATAAAGGGAGTAATATAATCCCACAAGTTATTACGAGATTATAATTCTGTATACCACCAATGATCCGTAATGTTTGATAGACCATGTTCTTTATATATATAAAAATAAAGGCAAGTTACATATTTGATCGATCAGCAAAAGAAAAATTATATATGCTAAGTCACATATAATATATATAAAGTATATAGTTTGCCAGCTACTATTTTTAGGAGCGGCTATAGTTTTCCCAAAAAATAAATAAATTACCCACACATATTGTCTACACCTATAGGCTATAGATCCCTACACCTAGGGGTATTCATAGGTCGGGTTGGTTCAGATTTTTCAATTACCAAACCAAATCAATGGTGTCTGGTTTTTAAATCTATAAACCAAACCAACAAAGTCGGGGTTTTCAATCTCGGTTTTCTCGGGTCTTTCAGCTTTTTTTAGGGGAGTTTTTTCCGGTAAGTCTTCATAGCACAAAATATGTAACTTGTACTCCAAATATTTCTTAAGTCCTAGTAAGGTACAACTATATAATGTATTTTCCAAAAAAATGACACAATAATATAAGATAAGATATAGCATTATACAAAAATATAACAAAGATAATAATTTTATGTAAAGCAAATATTGCTAATTAATAATCATAATAAAAATTAACATAATCTAAAAATATTATATAGGTCATGCTAAAATAAGTATAGTTAATAAATACTACCCTATTAATTACATAACTAAGTACTAAAGAAAAAATAAACTAAGTTATGCATTTTCATTATAAATCGATGTAAAACTAAAAATAGATATCCAACACTATCGTCATTTCTAATGTTGAATTGAATTTCTTTTGTTCACATTAGTATTGATTTGAACTTTGTTTGAGTTACAACATTTATAGGTTATAAAATTTATTTTTGTTCAAGAATGTTAAGTCCAAGCTTGAAATAATACGTTAAAAGATAAATCTGTGAAAAAGTTTAAGAAAAATTTATAAATTATATTACAATAAATATTTATATATATGAAATATTTTTTAAAATTATATAAATATACTATCAGGTTGGTTTGGTTTCAGTTTGATTTTTTTTAGTTAAAACCAAACCAAACCAATTATGGTCGGAGTTTTTCCCCCAATATCAAATCAAACCAAACTACATAGGTTTTTTTTTCCCGATTTGACTCGGATTATCGATTTGGTGCAATTTATCGATTTTTTTGCACACCTCTACTCGCACTAAGCCTCAACCACCCTCTATAGTTTAAGAAAATAAGAAGTAGCTAGATGTGGCAACCTACTAAACTTTAGGATTACAATTTGGTTTGTCGATAAATTAGAATTTTGTTATCTTATGGCATCCAAATATATAAGGTTACCAAGAGGAAGGTGGATTCGTCACATTCAATTTTGTTATCACTCGATTCTGGCAGAAATCCGAATTGGATCTTTAATAAGCTTTCTCGACCACTTATTGATACATTTGCAGCTGATCGATTGTCGATAGCTAGGCTTTCTGAATTTACTAAGTAAAAGTTTCCAAAACTTGTTTGGTTAAATTTTTATTACTTTTGACTAAAACAATTGATGTTAAGGCACTTAACTAAACTTGTTTGGTTAAAATACTTTTATGTTGATTTATTTAAAAACCTTTCTTGTTATCTTAATTTGTCTCTGCTAGTTCATGATAACAAATGGTAGTTACTTACCTTCCATTTTGAAATCTTCAAATACATGGTGGTAGGAGGACAGAAAATATCTGGGGAAATTATCGAGATATGCTTAAATTTATTCGAACACCACCGAAATTTATATTTTACATGGAGTAAATGATTAGCATGAAAGGGTTCCGACTTCATTTTATTTTCTATATCTTAATCATGACAAGTCTTATGAAAATGGAATGAAACAAAATAAACTAATTAGATCACTCTCTCGACAAAATTCTTCAATCATCCATTTATTTAATAAAGAAAAATAAAATAATTAAAAAAGGAGAAAAGAAATTGAAAGAAAAAGGGAGGACTGATGGAGCCAAACAAAATCTGCTATCTTCAAGGGAATTCTTTTAAGCAGCCAATTCTAGCCAAACAACACAGATAAAGTTAAAGAGCAATGAAACAGACGAGTAGAAAAAGATTAAAAAGACAAACTTTCAATTAAAGTCCATACATGAATTACTTAGGTCCATCAGTAAATCCGGATATGTATACTCTAATGATTCACTTTTACTTAAAACGTCAGATCTTCCAACAAAGTGTAAATAAGAATCACTGTAAGTTTCATCTCTTGACACATAAAACTATAATATATACTATTCAAATTTAGATTGGTCGGAACTACGATCGATTGTCAAACCATTTTGATCTCCATTTTCTTTGTTTGCCACTATTTTTTTTTATAATATCACATTTTAAAAGCTTTTATCACACTCACACATATATTATGATAGATTTACAATCACAAGTTTCAAAATTATTATAACCATACAAATTTTATAAAATATTTAAAATCATAAATTTTAAAAAGTTTTAATTTATTTATTACACTTTGTGCTAAATCAAATTAGAGACAAAATAAAACTGAAGAGATAGTATATAACACCTTACCTTAAGTAACATCTATTTAACACCTGCATTGAATGGCTGCATTAATTTACAAAGTGCAACTTACTTTGAGTTGTGCGGATTGAGTTTGAGTCGTCGTCACAAGTAATTTTCGAGGAAATTGTGTCGGTGTCGTAGGAGATGAATTAATCTTTCCAATGCATTTTCATGTATATCGACAAGATCCCGTTGATTTATTTTCAGACAAAACATCTAGCAACGCAACTCAATTTATTACATCATCCGCTTCATTTATGTCTTAGTTTGATCGTTGTAGTTTAAAATTACAAAGAACATTTTTGAATATTATGATTTTAAATTAGAAGTCCGTACGAATATCTAAAATATTACTGGAGTCTTGTGTTTCTAGATATGCTACTCCTGTCATTTAAGGGAGTGTCACTAGAAAGAATGAATTAATAATATTAAAACTTGGTAAAACTTAAAAATGGTATTCTTTTATTTCAACTTATGCGTTGTACTTTTCTTTTTAATATGTCCCAAAAAATTATACAACTCTATATTTGAAATAATTTAAATTTATACTTTTTACTTTTGTTCTTAATAAAATAATTTATAACCATATAAATATATTTTAATCACAAAAATTAAAAATAAAATACATAAATGGAGGAAGTATTTTTGAATTTATTATAAAAGGGCAAAGGGTCTAGGGAAGGAGCGGACCATAAGAGTTTATTGTACGCAATTTTAACATGCATTTCTGTAAAAGACTATTTAATAACTTATTAATCATATAACAACAACTTTAGTAGAAACGGAGGCTCCCTCGAAAACCTATTTTAATCCTTCTAATTTTGACAATTCACTCCTTTAGTCCTTTAGCAGGCCTAAACAAGTCTTCCTCTTTTAGCAGTCCCATCATTACAGCTGCTCCTCCTCCTCCCTACCCTTGACCGCTCACTCCCTCCTTTGGTCCAAAACCCACTCACCCACAGCTCCTCTAACACCCCACTGTCTGTACTATCCCCCCCCCCCC
>MCJB01048655.1:0-58804 GCA_002018475.1 Nicotiana obtusifolia | reverse complement strand
GGGGGGGGGGGGGGGGGACCAGTCTCCAGCTTACGCTGCAAAGAAGGAAAAGAGGTAGATGTCATTTGCTTGGCAGTGACAAGATACTGTTTGACAGCTAGAAAGGGGCACACATTGTGGATTTTGGACCCCTTACCCATTTATTGTGTTTTCTGGTCTTGTCTCAATGGAAAAGGTCAAGGGGTAACTTTCATTGTGACTATGCTAAGGGCCCTACCAATCAATGATTATCTTGACTCTCTGCATGTGAACTAGAGAAGATAGATTTGAAGTGAACATGTAGTTGCTTTCAGGCTATGGGGAAAAATTTCTATTCCTTTCTTTCAATTGTGAAACTAAAGAAGAGAGAAATCAAACTTGAGGTTATTAAGAGTCCCCTCACATTCTTTTGGGCGGTTTAATAAACAAGGAGAGTAATTTTTCTTTTGTCATTTTCTGCTTTGTTTTCTGTCTTCTATCTTTCACTTCTTCGCAAAGAAAAAAGGAGTTGTATTTATCAAACGGAGATCAAGAAAAGTAACATGTCTACCCTGCCGGAGACAAAAGTTTGATGCTTTAAGTGAAGAAAGGTAGAGAGGCAAACCTATAATTATCGAGTTTCGAACCTTGTGTCAGTTGGCCATCATAGATTTCTTGGTTATCAAGGAGCACATATGTAACATGCCTAGAGTATGAAAAAGATCACCAATTTTTAGATGTTTGAATTTCCAAGAACTAGTTGCAGCTTAGTTATATCTTTGTAAGAGAATTCTAGGCAAACTGCACGTGCAAAGCAAAAGTTGTTCAGGTTGTTATCTTGGTTTGAAACCATAGCTAGTTCAGTCTTGAACAAGAGCTGCTTGCATTGTCCATGTCGACAAGTCATTTATGCCCAATGCTTATCCTAGCTATGAACAATGGCATTCCTCCATTATTGAGTCCGTGAAGTCAAAAGATACAACTGCAAACAGCTCCTCCTATCCACAGGACTCAGGCGATGATGATGTGATATATATATATATGGCTTCTTTTTATTCATGCGACAATGGATTTCACTTGTAGTTTCAAAACGTTCTTTTCCGAGACTGAATTAGAAACTACTATCACTCTTATTCAGCTGGACTTATGGTTCTGATGTGCACGTCTATGGATAAAGCAAGCTGTGTTATATGTGATAAATAGTGGATTATTCTTTGCAAAATATCCAATTTATTGCTGAATCTAATGCTCCTGTTGCTCTGTACATATCACTAAATCTAATGCCTCTGGCATCTTACACATCAAGAGATCCTGCACTGAAATCAATGTCATTACTTAGTCTTATTAGCATGAATTCCTAGTGTTTTATGCGTCCCAGATATCGTCCACAATTTCATGGCCGTCAATCCAGGCCTAATCTTAAATTACCATCCCCAAAGACTATAAATCAAACCTTTTGTGGTCATAAACTACACTACTCCCTCATTTGGCACCCGGATATGGCCTACTGCCTGCTGGGTCAATGAAATGGGTTGAGAACATGAGATTTTTAGTTCGAATCTCTGCAGAAACCAATCTCTGCTGATTCGGACACCATAACTATAAAAATCTCTGCTGACTCGGACACCATGGTTATAAAAAGAAACTACACTCATTTGTTGCCAAAACGCATTTTCTGATCCGAACTGCCCATCTTAATTGCTTTGTACACAAATGGCACGATTACTCAGACAGTAAGTTCGTGTGGACTGTGACATCACTGGAAATGGTCCAACAATATCCGTAAAATGGTACAATTGAATTTATACGTAATTTCTAAATAAATGAACTAATTTAATTATGAAATAATATAATAATCGAAGAAATACATAATACTTAGCCTTAAAATATAAATGAAATAGCAAAGATGGTGATTCCGTGAACACGGTTTCCGAACGCAGCAATGATGAGATCGAAAAGCAGGAAAGTGAAATTGTATAAAGCTTTGTATAGAATATAGTATACATTTTTTGTCAGAAAATTTGTGTCCTTTACAATGGAAACTGAGCTCACTATTTATAATTATGCCTAGGGAAAGAGGTCCTAGGATCGTGCCTTCCTTTAATGCCAATTATGAGAGTCATTGATGAAGATGTAACGATAAATATAAATGCCAAATTTTCTGTAATGGATCGTCGCTCTTAATACTGCAGAATATTCCTTAGTAAATTCCACTGGGCGCAGAGCATTTAATACACCTTCATGAATGCTATCCTTTCTGATGACAAGCAGAGTGGCTATGCTCGGTCCTCAGCCATCCCATCTCGGATTCCACGTGTCCTCCTTTTAGTCAGCCACGTGTCATATCATATTTTACCCTATACAGATAGTCCCCCTGCTTTCCGCTGACATAACTTTGTGTTATCGGGAAGTTGGTAGAAACACCTTTTTGGCGGGAATTACTATAACTCCCTCTGAAGGCCTCTGACAGTTGACTAGACGCACGTCTCTCCGTATTTAATGTCCCGAACACACGTCATCCCACGATTCAGCACAGCTTTTGCCGATTATCAAGGAAATCATGGCAATGAATTTAGCTGCCAAAATTTTACTTATACGCAACTTCCTTTTCCTTCGCGTTTCACAATTGCTTGAGCTTCTGATTTGCATCCTTGTTTTCAATCCCTTTTCTAATTTTCTTCAAACACGAAACCTTTTCCATCTCCTTTTTCACTGGCTTCTTCCTTTTCGGTTGCTTGGAACCGCACTTGTAAGTTCTTTGTATAATATTCCTCTTATTAGAAGTATTCTTCTATAGCCGTATCATCTCTTCACCCTTCGCATGTTTTAGTAACTCGATGGATCCCACCGGTGGTGGAAGGTTTGAACCGGTAGGTTCAGAAGATCTTAAACGTCATAATGCCCGAAACTCATTCGTGGAAAGAACTGGCCCTTAAATACGAGTGGAATGCAAATAATTACGGTAACTTTAATTTACCTTACTTCCATTTTTGTATATGAAAAACTTGATTGAACCCTTCTAACTTGTTCACAAAATTAGGTCCACCTGCGGGCTCTGTTGCTATCCCCGAGGAGGACGTTCTAGCTGATCCTGCTGATGCAGCGAGACTGCTTCAGGAAGCACTTACTCGAACAGGTATCTCCGAGCCTGTTTCGGGTGCAAATACTTCTTTACGGAGTCCCCAGCCGGAGGATAAACAAACAAAGAGAAGACGCTCCTCCGCGGCCGGGAAAAAGAGTAAAAGGGAAAAGATTGATGCCCTGAATCATTTCCGGTGGTGATGATGACCGGTCCTCCTTCTGGGCCGGTCGTAGACACCGTGATGATTGATGATGATGAAGAAGCTGTTGATGAGGGAGCTTCTTTACACAGAACGCGATGATCCTCATCAGCTCAACAGGATGGTCGACTTGTTGAGATAGTTACACCAACTAAAGACGATGTCTCGGCACTTTGGGGAGAATCTGATTTGGTAGAATATGCCAACTCCTGTTTTCGAGCCCCAATTGCTGCAACAGGTGCTGCGGGGCTGAGTACCGGGTCCTTGCCATCTTTAGTTGGCAAGCATCAAACAATCAGCACTGCATTTGCAGCTTCTTCTCACTCTTCGACTCCATCAGCTTCATCTCCACCTTCACCAACACCAGCAACTGCTACATCATTTCCATCTTCGTCTACTCTTCCACCAGCAGTTGCTACACCATCTCCATTGGCCGCACCTGACCATGAACAAGGTGTTCCTCTTCCAAAGTCCCCAGTTCATGGGATTTTGGGGCAAAATTATGCTGCTCCTTCTGAAGATCCTCAAAGGAGGAGGAACATCACTCTTTCGGTCTCTACCGGGTGCAACCTGCTATCACGGCCTGTGGAGCTTGCTAATTACATGAAGCCTTTGGCTTCAGAAAAAGACTGGGAAAAGATTCAGACACTCTCGGGAGAGTGTTTGTTGAACAATGTTATGCATAGGCGCCGTTGTGGTACGTTCCTTTCTTCCTTTGTTATTTCTTCTACTTTGAACGAATGTATTCTAAATTTTATCTCTTCTTATCTTACAGGCCAACTTTCTTGCTTCTGAGGACCTTCAAAGGTTTATTCGTGAGAAGGAAGATCTTACTTCTGGACGGGATCAACTGTTGGCGGAACGGGACCAAACTGTTCTCCGCCTCTCGAAACTGGAAACTAGAGCTACTGAGGCTGTTGTTTTGGAGGCTTGTTTGCAACAAAGCAAGAAGTGGTAACCCTTAGCTAAGAAATTGGGCTGTTTAGGGTTAAATTTGATGAGGCCAAGGCCAAATGGGCGGAAGTCCAAAAAGCCATTTTTGCTACAACCGACCGCAAGGCTACCTCCACTGAAAGAGTGATTAACTTCGAAGCAGCCTTGAACTCTAAAAGTGAAGAGCTTGCTGCGGAGGATGAAAAACATGCCCAGCTAGAAGAGAAGTACATGAAAACTATCGAGCATAATAGGCTTTTTAGTTCAACTGTCCGCGAGCTCGCCGAGGTCACTCAACTCAAAGAAGAACTTAAGCGTCGAGCGACTTTCCTCATTGTTGAAAAAACTTATTCTATGTATAGCATGAGGAGAAAAACCTTAGAAGAGGCTAAAGCTGGTATTATTGACGCTGATGCCGAAATTGCTAAGGCCTGAGAGCTTGAGTTGGCTGCAAAAAAGGATTCCTGGCGTAGTCTAATGCTCCAGGTTGTTCTGATTTCGGTTTTGAGTTTTTGGAACTGAAGAAGGATCGGAAGGTGATGAGGCCAAAGACCAAACTGGGGAAAACGTTGAGCCATCGACGGAACCACCTACTCTTCCCAGCAAAATGGATACTTCTCTTCCTCCTTGTTCCGGTGGCGCTGCAGTTTAGCTTTTTCTTTCTTTTCCCATTTTGTTCTTATAACTTTTTGGCCAGTTCTTGTGAATAAAGACATAATTTTTTGTTCAAGTATCATTTGAGTCTTACTTTCGTTTGAATATCCATGCAAGCCTTTAACTTTTGTATTTGCTTAAGCATTCTGCACATGTTGTTCAATTCGCGCTTTATCATGTGTAGTATCGGATGCCTTTTCTTTGAAGCATTTTAGTTCCGAGTATTATCCCTTTTACGTGAGGGTTTCTATTAATATTTGCGCAAGTTTCCCTTTTACGTGAGGGCTTCTATGAATATTTGCGCAAGTTTGCTTTTTGCGTCCTTTTCATATGCGGCTTCAGGTGTATTTTTCCCCAATGACATTTTGAATTCCGGGCATTGCTTCCGGAACCAACCCGTTAACGTGAGGGTTTTTATAAGAGAGGACCCTCTTATGTCTACGGTGCTCTTGAAGAGGAAATCTCCTGTTCATTACGGCACTAACATTTGAAGTACTTGTTTAACTTTCAAATGACAAAATTAGCTCATTGTTCAGACAAGAAACAAGATAAAAGCAGAAGGAATTCATTTTATTCCTTCTATTTTCAGAAATTACGTAAGCATTTTGCTATGCAGAAAACAAATTGCCATGACTTGTAGTTATCTTGTACAACTTGTTTCTATGGGGCTGGCTGCACAGTCCCCGGTCCCGATGATGCATTTTGTTTCCGAATTTTCATTCTCGGTTAACGTGGCAGTCATTGTTGTCGTATCCTCATATCATTTCCACAGTGTTTGAATGCGAAGAATGCAAATTGGAACACTGGAAGTCTTGTATCTTCGAAGGTTCCACAAATGAATTGCTAGGTAATCCTTCACTCGGCAACATATCTTGTTTCCCCTTAGGAATCCATGCTATCGAGCGAAAGAATACCTAACAGTCCTCTGGTGGTTTGTGCTCGTGAATGGTCGAGTAACCTCTGTTCGGTAGCAAACTTAACTTCCTGGTGGAAATTTGCTATCGAACCAAAGATTACCTAATCGTTCCCGAGTGGAAGCTTGTTCGTTTTCCTTGCTATCAAAGCTCTTATTGTTGCTGTCTTCGTAGTATGCTTTCTGTCGCTGCCTCGTTATAAACCTTGCCAGAAAAACCTAATTAGGACAAAAACTGAACAAAGGGAAAAAGGGTGCAACACATATTTTCTGTTTGAGTGTTGTTCATTAGCAATAATATCTTTTTAGGTATTCCATGTTCCAGTTGCTGGGCAACTTGTCCCCATTTTGGTTCTCCAACTCGTACGAACCTTTCCCAGTGACAGCTGAAATCCGGTAGGGACCTTACCACGTTGGACCTAGCTTGCCCGTGTTGAGCTCCCGGGTATTTTGTGTTACTTTCCTTAGAACCAAGTCTCCTACTTTGAAAAACGGAAGTTGGCTCTTTGATTGTAATATTGCTCCATCCTCTGCTTTTGAGTTGCCATTCTAACATGCGCCAAGTCCTTGCGTCCCTCGAGCAGTTCCAAGTTGATTAGCATTGCTTCATTGTTCGATTCTTCATTTGTCTGAGAATATTTCAAAGTAGGTTCGCCCACTTCAACCGAGATTAGAGCTTCAACACCGTACACGAGGGAAAAAAATTAGTTTCTCCTGCACTTGATTTGACCGTTGTTCAGCAGGCATATAGAACTATGGGCAACTCTTCGGGCCATTTGCCTTTTGCTGCTTCCAATATTTTCTTGAGGTTCTGAATGATCATTTTGTTTATCGACTCCGCTTGACCGTTTGCACTCGGATGATAGGGCGAAGATATGATTCTCTTTATTTTCAAGTCTTCGAGTAACTTTGTAACTTTTGCACCGATAAACCGTGGCCCATTGTCTCATGTTATATCTTTTGGTATTCCGAACCCGCAAATTTTTTTTTCCCACTGGTAATCGACCACTTTGCGTTCTCCGATATTCTGATAAGAACTTTCTTTCACCCATTTAGAAAAATAATCAGTCAAAACTAAAAGAAGCCTTACCTTTTGGGAGCCGGTGGTAGCGGTCTGATGATGTCCCTCCCCCATTTCATGAACGGCCATGGGGACATAACCAAATGTAAGAGTTCTGCCGGTTGATGTAGTAGTGATGTGTACCGTTGTCACTTATCACATTTTCATACGAAATCTTTGGCATCTTGTTCCATGCGAGGCTAATAATATCATGCCCGTACAATTTCAGCACCAAAGACTCTACGCCTATGATTGCCGCATATCCTCCGTGGATTTCTCTCATGATATAGTCAACTTCTGATGCCTAAACACCGGGCCAGTAGGCCTTGGAAAGATATTCTATACAATTGGCCTTTCCTGAAGCTATAACGTGCAGCTTTGGTGCGTAACGCCCGTGATGCTTTGGATCGTCGGGAAACTTTCCGTGCTCGAGGTAGTTGATTTTTTCGTTTCTCCAGTCCAAGACAAGATTAGCCGAATTCACCTCATATTAACCATCTGTATCTAAGACTGGGCTCATCATTTGTACCACCATTTCGGATTCCGATCTCTTTATTTCTGTCAATGATCCTAAGTTTGCTATTGCATCCGCTTCTGCGTTATCCTCTCTCGGGATATGAGTGATTGACCACTCACGGAATCGTGCCAAAAGAGCCTGGACCTTTACCACGTATTGTTGCATACGTTCTTCTTTGGTATCAAAGATCCCGTAGACCTGATTTACTAGCTGTGAGTCACATTTGATTTCGATAACCTCGGAATCAAGTCCCGGGGCCAATTTGAGCCCTGCAATCAAAGCTTCATACTCTGCTTTTAGTTAAAGAGATCGTGTTGATGGCTTGACTTAAGGTTTCCCCCGAAGGCGTGATTAAAACTTTTTCGAGCCCGGACCCTTTTACGTTTGAGGCTCCGTCCGTAAATAAGGTCCAAATCCCTGATGTCGATTCCGACACCATTATTGCCTCCTTGCTTGCCAGAGGTAGCAATCCTGGACTAAACTGGCTCCGACGTTTTTCAACCCGAAGGACATTACATTATGACAATATGTACCGAAATTTGTTATAAACAAAGTCTTTTCCTGATCTTCCGGGTTCATCTTAATTTGGTTGTGATAAGAACAAGCATCAAGGAAACTCATCAACTCGTGCCGGCCGTGGCATCAATCCTTTGATCGATATTTGGCAATGGAAACGAATCTTTAGGGAATGCCTTATTAAGGTCCTTATAGTCTACACACATACGAAATTTATTGTTCTTCTTAGGAACTACCACTACATTGGCTAGCCAGTCTGGATATCTTACCTCTTTGAATGAACTGATTTTAAGCAAGCAGGTTACCTCTTCTTTGACGAGTTTATTCCTGGCCTCGACAATAGGGCGCTTCTTCTGTCGTACCGGTGGTATGTTCGGATCCAAACTCAGCTTGTGCACGGCTGTTTCCATGGGGATACTAGTCATATCCACGTGCGACCATCCAAAAGAATCAGCGTTAATTTTAAGGAATTCAATAAAACCAGACCTGAGCTCGGGGTGCAGTCCTGCCCCTAAGTGAAATTTTCTTTCTAAGAATTCTTCGAACAATGCCACTTGTTCTAGTTCCTCTGCCATGGATTTCATTGCGTTCTCTTCCGGAACTTGGAAATATCTCGGCACCTAATATTGTTCTGACGACTCTGCCGCTGGAATAACCTTTTCTAACTCGGGAGTAGGCGCTGGTTCCTGTAATTGTTATGACGTGCGCTCATTCCCTTTGCTACTGGAAACTGAGATTGCATTCATCTCCCTCGCTATTGGTTGGTCACTTTTTATCTGCTTGATTCCTTCCGGCATTGGAAACTTCAGCAACTGGTGGTACATCGAAGGTACAACTTTCATCTCGTGTAGCCATGGCCTTCTCAAGATGATGTTGTATCCTATATCACCATCCACTACTTCTAAGAGAGTTGTTTTCATTACTCCTTCAGCATTCGCGAGTAGCAAGATCTCTCCCCAGGTTGTCATGCTCGCAAGGTTAAATCCAGCGAGGAACTTTGTTGCCGGAATAATACTTCCCGGTGAGTTTAGCTTGTTCCAATACTCTCCATTGTATGATATTAGTTGAACTTCCTGGATCCACTATAGCGCACTTAATTTTAAAATCTAACACATTTAAAGAGATTACCAGTGTGTCGTTGTGTGGTAACAGCAATCCGTCTGCGTCTTCCTTTGTGAAAGTGATATCGTCCTCCCGGAGTCTTTTGCTGTGAGTTATCGATACTTTAGTCTTTTTTGCCGCCGAAAAGGTGACCCCGTTAATCTCGTTCCCCCAAAGATCATGTTGATCGTCTGGCGTGGGGGTTTTTTCTTCTAATTTCGAAGATTCCGCGTTGTCTCTATTGCGACCGTAATTGTTCTTAGCTCGATCACTCAAAAATTCTCGGAGATGACCATTCTTCAATAGCATTGCCACCTCCTCTCGAAGATGTCGGCAGTCCCATGTCCGGTGACTGTTCGTCCCGTGGTATTCGCACCATAAATTGGGATCCCTCTGGCCAGAATCAAACCTCATAGGTCTCGGGAATCGTGCTTCTTTAATGTTCCTCATGGCTGATACCAGTTCCACTACGCTGACGTTGAAGTTATATTGTGATTACCTGGGGGTCTCAAGACCCCGACGTTGTTTATCTTGAAGTGATCTATTGTTTCAACCTCTTCCTCCGTCAATGACGAACTTGTTTGCTGCTCGAAAATTTCTTCCACAGCCTTCGGTATGCTTGTAGGGCAAAAATCGACCTCTCAAAGTACGCACATCCGCGCCGTAGTCATCCTTTGATTTTTCTCTATTCTTCTCACGTCCTTTGGTCGATGATGTAGAACAAACCTGGTTATCTTCGATCCTTATTTTTGACTCGTACCGGTTGTAAACATCTGCCCAGGTCGTTGCTTGAAACTCAAGCAGGCTCTCCTTCAGCTTTGGGGAAGCGTCTGAACTTCTCAGATTCAATCCTTTGGTGAATGCTTCAGCTGCCCATTCATCTGGGACGGCCGGGAGCAACATTCTTTCTTTTTGGAATCGGGTAACAAACTCTCGTAATAATTCAGATTCTCCTTATGCGATTCTGAACTCGGCCTTCCGGGCTTGCACCTTTCTGGCCCGGACATAAGCCTAATGAAAGAATCCGTGAGCATCTCAAAGGAATCTATGGAATGCTCGGGTAGTAATGAATACCACGTTAGGGCTTCCCTCGTGAGAGTTTCACCGAATTTCTTTAGTAACACAGATTCAATCTCTTGAGGGGCTAGATCATTTCCTTTCACCGCCATTGTGTAGGTGGTAATATGTTCCTGTGAGTCTGAAGTTCCATCATACTTCGGAACTTCATGCATTTTGAAACGCTTTGGGATTAGTTCTAGTGTTGCGCTTGGCTTATACGGTAATTGAACATACTTCTTCGAGTTCAGGCCTTTCAATACTGGTGGTGCGCCCGAGATTTGATCTATGCGGGCATTACTTTCCTCATGAACCGTAAAAGCTCATCTTTCAATGAATCGTTCTCGTTGTTAAGACCTGATCTGCTCCCCCCAGCCTCATCGGAGCCAACTTCACCGCTGGGAGTGTTGTTGTCGACTCTCTGCGTTGTTTGGTCTGCAAGAACAACCAGAGAAATTGGATAGCACCTGTTTGCATTATTCGAAGCACCTGATAACGCCTGCTTCAATTCCGTCATACGTGATCCTGCCGCATGAGATGGCCTAGAATGATTGCTTGTTGCTCTTGCAGGATCCTCATAGCATCCGCTACTTGCTCCTCGTCAGCATCATCGGGAGTTGTCTCCCGAACCCATCGAGGGTATTGCCTGTCATGCACCGGTGTGGCGTCGTTCCTCTCATTGCGGGTGTCACTGATTGAATCCTCGAAATGAGGCTGATCCCTTCGAATTTCAGGGTTGTGTGCATCGTTAACAGTGTTATCTGTCATTTTTTGCGATTTTTTCTAAGACAAAATAATCAAAACACGTTAGTAAAAAAGGCAAGGATCAATTTAATTGCACGACTGTCTAGGTCCCACGGTGAGCGCCAAACTGTTTATCTGTAAAATGGTATAGTTGAATTTATACGTGGTTCCTAGACAAATGAACTAATTTGATCCTGAAATAATATAATAATCGAAGAAATATACAATACTTAGCATTAGAATATAAATGAAATAGCAAAGATGGTGATTCCGTGAACACGATTTTCGAACACAACAATGATAAGATCAAAAAGCAAGAAAGTGAAATTTTATGAAGCTTTGTATAGAATATAGTATATGTTTTTTGCCAGAAAATTCGTGTCCTTTACAATGGTAACTGAGCTCACTATTTATAGCTATGCCTGGGGAAAGAGGTCCTAGCATCGTGCCCTCCTTTAATGCCAATTATGAGGGTCATTGATGAAGATGTAACAATGAATATAAATGCCAAATTCTCTGTAACGGAGCGTCACTCTTAATATTACAGAATATTCCTTAGTAAATGTCACCGGACGCAGAGCATTTGATACACCTTCATGAATTAACTTTATCCTTTCCGATGACAAGCCTAGTGGCTATGCTCGGTCCTCAGCCATCCCATTTCGAATTCCATGTGTCCTCCTTTTAGTCAGCCACGCATCGTATCAAATTTAACCCTATGCACCACACTTGATTGTTATATGCATAATCGAATAAATTCGTATCTATTGTTCGAGATTGTCATTTACAAACAAGTATGAGAAGCTAAGTTACACACTGTATAGACCACTACCTGGTGCTCATTTCTATTTTCATGTATGGAAGTGTACATTTAGTACGAAAATATGAAATCCAGCAAGAATAACAGAGTGTGCCAAACAACAGTAACTGGTGAGCTAAAGATATTTTGTCAAATTAATAAAATGTACTGTGTCGAGAACTACTCACCGGGCCATCTGAATTTTGAGATTCTTTACAATTAGTAAAATAAGAAATTAAAGAAAACAAATCAACCTAAAGATGAATAGGCGTTAAACAAAAGCTATCACTTCTTGTTTCTTACTTGTTTTATTATATTTTCCACAAACTAAAGGACAAAAAGAGTCTAGTTAGTTATTCCCTAGTTATTTAATTGACAAATAAGGATTGATCCCTTGTAATGATGAAATGACTTCTCCAATAATAAGTTGAAGTATCATCATTTTGATTGATTAGAGAGGTGAATATGTATTTTTTTAATTTATAATTATGGAGTTCGAGCCAGCTTGGAACACCTCGACTAATTTCACGGGTACCTGTCAGTGCCACCTCTCACGTATTGGAATTTCAACATGAGATTCGTTGATCTCAACCTAATTCATTGACTACTAGGCCACGCCCTTATATGCGTTTGCAGTTTATTACTCCTCCGATTCACTTTTATTTGTTCATTATACTAAAAATACATTTTCATTTTTACTTGTTCACTTTACCAAATCAAGAGAAACATAATCTTTTTTTCTTGTTTTATCCTTATCATTAACTATTCATTCCCCAAATTATTTCCCAAGACTTTTGGAATGCTATCATTGTTACGGGTAAAATTGTAAAATACATATTTCGTTTATTTTTTCTTAAAATGAGTGCAAAATCAAAAGTGTAACAATTAAAAGTGAACGGAGAGAATATTTTTCTACACTTATTAGGCAGATTGAACTATTCACCAAGGTTGGTAAGTTTCAAGTTTCAACCAACAACACGTCAATTTCAAATTAATTGAGGTCTGTTATATGAATCTTTCACAGGTGAGTTTGATGCAGCAAATTGCTAGTCCTGATTATTAAATGAAACGACTTTGATTAAGGAAGCGAGAAAAATTATTTTAAGATATACAAGTGGGAAATTGATTATGTCAATATTCACCGCTGGCACAAACTGTGAAAGCGACTGATGATTTTTTGTCTTGAAAAAGAAGAGGCATTATTCCACACTATGCTTTTATAATTCCCATTGATTAATATGATGGGACGAGGCTCACATGTTTCGCCCAAACATAGTGGCCTTTATTTTTCTCTGGAGAGTTAGCTACGATGGAAAACATTTTCTGTAAAATATTTTTGGGAGAATAATTTATTTTAGGAAAAATATTTTCTTGTGTTTGGTTAACAAGCAAAAATTACTTTTCGAAAGAGATTGAATATCGCAATTGAAACAAAAATGAGTAATGCTTGACTCAAGAAATAAACACAAGAAAAAGTTGAAGCTTTCCTTGCTTTTCTGCATTTATGGACATGCTTGACTTCAGGTCTTCTTAGATAATGTCAAAATTCATAGTACAGTTAAAAACTTATTGCAAGTTTTTTCTGCTTCCCATATTGATAGATAGAAAATGACACATGACCATAAAAAGATTCCCCTTATCATGTTTAAATTAAACCCCCCTTTTCTTACAAGAGTTTTCCTTAAAGTTGAAGTTTTCTTGTTTACTGCTTTTATAACAGCTTGAGTTGAAGTCTTCTTAAATATCAGAAACTCAATGTTACTTGTGGAAACTTTCTGCAAGATAAAAGTCTGGTTGTACCAAATGTTTTTTTGCCCGTAAAAAGTGACTCTGACTTCTATTTATCCAACACATGGGTGGTTTCTAATTATAAAAAATTATTAGCATGTATGCAATGTTTCTCATGATTAACGCTCCTATTAAGGCAATGAGAGCCATAATTCCCCATTCATTCTCTTCTTCTTTTTCCCATTGCAAGAATCCTGATGTCACTCTCCAAATGTGAAAGAACATCAAAGGAAGAATGCGATATAAAAAGGAATTAGACTTTGTTAATTTGGCTAAAGGACTAAAGATTGTTTGTCTCAGCTGAATAAAGTAGTTTTTAAGCACAGAATGCTGAAATCAATTTTTAAGTGCTGGAGCTGAGCATGAAATATAAGTGTATAAGTCGAGACTTAAAAGCATATAATATAAAATATATGTATATATGTCCACTGTCCTGAGACTTAGATGACAACATTGACAATCCATTTTGGTTGGTCCTCCTTTATCATCTAGATCGTCAGCTTAAGTATGTGGAGTGTGGACCACTGAATATACTGCGCTGCTACTTTTTATCTATTGATTTAGAAGTCAGTTTTAGTGGCTAAGGCTTTACATACGATGGACACTCTCCTGTCTGCATCTTTGGTTCCATGATTGAGGGCAACAAGTTTATTAATACTGATATAGTATGAGTGTTTACACTGTTAGCGTATTTTAACACGTAGTAACAGGTAACATGCCATATTTCCGCTTATTAGGGATGGTTTACCTATAATTATCTTTAGGTAACTTGACAGTGTAAAAACTTATCAATCGTAGACAAATAGTTAACCATTCTGATTAATTATGCTGAGTAATTAAAACTTAATACAACTAAAGCAACTTTGACATGATAGATGGGGCAATGGCAAAGACGATGGAGAAGTTGGAAGACAGGGAATGCTTTTGGCTTCTCATTCCTCTCACTTCCCTATATAAGTAAACTAGCTTATGTTCAAGAATATATGCTTTTTTCCATTCATTGCTCAACAATATGGGCAATTGTATTACCTTGTATTTCTTGTTCCTTACTATCTTACTTACTCTAAATCCATTTACTATGGCTCAGTCAGAAACTTATATCATCCATATGGACTTATCAGCCATGCCTAAAGCTTTCTCCAGCCATCAAAATTGGTACTTGACCACTCTTGCTTCTGTATCAGATAGTTCGAGTCTTGGAACTGCAAGTAATAGAAATTCCCTTTCCTCATCAAAACTAGTTTATGCTTACACTAATGCCATTCATGGTTTTTGTGCAAGTCTTTCTCCTTCTGAGCTAGAAGTTGTCAAACATTCTCCAGGCTATCTTTCTTCAACTAAGGACATGACAGTTAAAAGTGACACGACACACACGTCTCAATTCCTTGGCCTAAATTCCATTTCTGGTGCATGGCCAAAGTCAGACTATGGCAAAGATGTTATAGTTGGATTAGTTGACACAGGGATTTGGCCAGAGAGTAAAAGCTATACTGATAATGGGATGACTGAAGTTCCATCAAGATGGAAAGGAGAATGCGAAAGTGGCACTCAATTTAATTCCTCTTTATGCAACAAGAAACTCATTGGTGCGCGTTACTTCAACAAAGGCCTAATTGCTAACAATCCGAATATTACCATCTTGATGAATTCAGCTCGTGATACAGACGGGCATGGAACTCACACATCTTCTACAGCTGCAGGAAGTCGTGTAGAATCTGTATCTTATTTTGGTTATGCCCCTGGTGCTGCTACAGGGATGGCACCAAAGGCTCATGTGGCAATGTACAAGGCTTTATGGGATGAGGGTACAATGTTATCTGACATTCTGGCTGCAATTGATCAGGCAATTGAGGATGGAGTGGATATATTATCCTTGTCACTAGGCATAGATGGTCGTGCGCTATATGATGATCCGGTAGCTATTGCCACATTTGCAGCAATGGAGAAAGGTATATTTGTTTCCACTTCAGCAGGAAATGAAGGGCCTGACGGTCAGACTTTGCACAACGGAACACCTTGGGTTCTCACTGTTGCTGCTGGCACAGTTGATCGCGAATTTATCGGGACACTAACTCTAGGTAATGGAGTTTCAGTCGCTGGTTTATCTCTCTACCCCGGGAATTCCAGTTCAAGGGAAAGCTCCATCGTTTTTCTCAAGACATGCCTAGAGGAGAAGGAACTGGAGAAAATTGCACACAAAATCGTGATCTGCTATGACACGAATGGATCGATAAGTGACCAAGTGTACAATGTAAGAAACTCAAAAGTTGCTGGTGGTGTCTTCATAACAAATTACACAGACTTGGAATTCTACCTCCAAAGCGAATTCCCAGCTTTGTTTTTGAACTTTGAAGATGGTGATAAAGTTTTGGAGTACATCAAGAATAGTCATTCACCTAAAGCAAGACTTGAATTTCAAGTGACACATCTTGGTACTAAACCAGCACCAAAAGTTGCTAGCTATAGCTCAAGGGGACCATCACAAAGCTGCCCCTTTATCCTCAAACCTGACCTGATGGCTCCTGGAGCCTTAATATTAGCTTCATGGCCTCAAAAATCACCCGCAACTAAAATTAACTCGGGAGAGCTTTTCAGTAACTTCAACATCATATCCGGTACGTCAATGTCATGCCCTCATGCTGCTGGTGTAGCTTCACTTTTGAAAGGAGCAGACCCCAAATGGAGCCCTGCTGCCATCCGGTCGGCCATGATGACCACAGCCGACGCATTGGACAACATGCAAAGGCCCATCCGAGACATCGGTCGCAACAATAATGCTGCCAGTCCCCTAGCCATGGGAGCTGGCCATATCAATCCAAATAAGGCACTAGACCCTGGACTTATCTATGACATTACATCACAGGACTATATCAATCTCCTCTGTGCTCTAGATTTTACATCTCAACAGATAAAAGCCATTACAAGGTCCTCTGCTTATTCCTGTTCCAACCCATCATTGGAATTAAACTATCCATCATTCATAGGCTATTTCAATTATAACAGCAGCAAGTCAGATCCTAAAAGGATACAAGAATTCCAGAGGACAGTGACTAATGTAGGAGATGGTATGTCTGTATATACAGCCAAATTGACCTCAATGGATGAATATAAAGTTAGTGTTGCACCTGACAAGTTGGTTTTCAAAGAGAAGTATGAAAAGCAAAGCTACAAGCTAAGGATACAAGGTCCATTGCTAGCAGATAATTATCTTGTTTATGGTTCTTTGAGCTGGGTGGAAACTAGCGGTAAATATGTTGTAAAAAGTCCCATTGTCGCCACTACCATAAGAGTGGATCCTCTGTGAGGACAGAACTGATTATAAGTCCTGTATTCTGAAAATGTGATACAGTAATGAAAATTGTGAAGTAAAATTAAATATATTTTCTTTTCGGTTAGTAAAAACTAACTTGCTGATTGATGCATAAAAAAATTCAAATGATTACTTTTCTCAATGTCATAATAGAAATGGAATAATTTTGAACTCTTTTCTCAAAGATTAGTTTTGGACTCAGAACAGATAAAATTGAATTATTAGTGGGGCTATCTTTATCCAAGACAAGACAGCTTGGAAATAATTCACATATCTGTTGTTAAGAAGGAAATGATAAATTAATCATGCATTCTACAAGAAATAACAGAGAACGTCTTTTCATCCTCTACAGAAACTAATCAGACATTAAAAAAGACACTTCTATTTTCTGATGATCAAGAACACAGCAATTCAGGCGCGCATCAGGACGGAATGCATGTGTGTTTCGATCACAGTAAAACAATACGGATTACAAGATATGGCTCTTTTTTGTTGTCAAGATATTTATCACTTCCTAAATTGGTTAATGTTCTCTTACACAAAACTCAACTATAAGGATATATCATATATGAACCATACTGTATTCAAGATATTATATTATTTGTTCAGTACAACATGTCTTGAACTTATTTTCAGATCCTTCCAAACATGAATAAACAGTGTTTTGGTCTGTCACATGCAAAGGTTTAGAATAGGACTGGAGTTCAAACTACAGTTTAACTACTAGCTGTCAGTAAAACTTAGGAGGATAGTCTAGAAGAAATATTTATCTCAATGCCTAACAAAGACAAATAGATCCTCATTAAGACTTTTCGTTGCCTGTATACTTCACTAATTTGATTATTTGTTTAATTTCTGTGCATTGACGACATTGTATTCTTTTACACTATCTGGTTAAGGTGGCCTACAACATATAAGTAATCAACCACATAACCTAATATGACCAACTAAAATGCCCTGATTATGCCAAATCCTTTGATCATTACAGCGACTAGAAAATAAGCTTCGCTATTTAAAGTCAGTCACATATAACATATTAGAACAAGTTAAATTACACTTATTGTCTAACTTATTTGAATTGTCTGTAGATTAATCTTAACACATCTCTTAGGAGAATGAAATTGTGGCCAGTAGCGAAGGCCGAAATTCAAACAAGGCGATTCAAAAAAGAAATTTTCTTATGCAAGGGGATTCAACAACTTATATATAAGAAAGAAAATCATATTTACCCTATTTACATAGTATAGTTATCCGATGAAGGGGGTTCACCTTGCACCCCAGTTAGGGGCAGAGCTACAGTCGGCAAAGGGTAGTCAGTTGAACATTCTTTGTCGAAAAATTATTATACTATGGTATATAGGTACGGAGCTACATTCCCTTAAGAGTGGTCAATTGACCATCCTTTGTTGAAAAATTACACCATATATATAGTTAAAATATTAGGTTTAGAAATATATAACATATATTGAACACCCTTTGTCGGGACAAAATTTTTTACTTTGTTCAAGTTTGAACACCCTTGGAGAAATTACTAGCTTCGCCACTGACCCAGTGCCTCTTTCCCTGGTTGTGGCAACTCTGGAAGACAATTCAAGTAAATAATTGATGATTAATCTTAACACAAAAATTAGGAGAATGCGCTTCTGACAACTTCAGAAGTTAATTAAAACTCAATAACAAATCATAATACCCACAGGCACATTTAAATTCTCCTATACTAATTCCACTACTTACAAAAACACTGCAGGAAATAAAAGTTGATTCGGAAGAGCTAGCTTACCTTGCACTGTGTGGCTCGTATAAATATTTTTGATAGCCCACATCTATCACAGATCGTTTGTTTGCCTTTGGATATTTTGTTTTAATTAGCAACCGTAAGTTGAACGGAAACTGCGTATCACATTACTCTCAATATTTAAAAGTAAATAAGTTAAAATGTTCACATTTGTTTTTGTGCTAACCATGTCATTCATGAAAAAAAATTGCAATAAAAAGCGCTGGATTCTGAGGCTAAATAACCGTCCATCCAACCGCTCAAGTAGTTGGCCAACGTGTAATATATAATTCATATATAATATATAATAGTATAATTAATCCGTGAAAACAATTGCACGATTGCGGATATTGGACCCGGCTGATTGCGGCAAGAACCTTGCTACTCCAGTAAAGAAAGAAAAAACGAATATTAGAGAAACACAGACAAAACAACAGGAACAAAAATCTGCTAGGAAAAACAAAAGTAACCCAAACAATTCTCCGTCTGACATTTAGAAATCTGTGTGGCCGCGAATTGGAAGTAGAAAAAGACGCAGCAAGAAGTTAGCACAATTCCTATAGTCTAAGATTTGTCTATGATAATAGCACATTAGTTTTAAATATTCCATTAAAAACCAAGTCCAACAAGATTAATTATATCCAAACAGATACTTAAAAATTACTACTCTGTTTATACTGTTTTCTTTTATTTTTTATTAAAAGGGAGATTACTTTCCTTGAAAAGATGCGTAGAACTTCGTAGATCTCACTTTCATTCATTTATTGATATTTTGCATTTATTTAGCTTATATGTCAAAAGTTTTTCTTTATTTTTTGAACTTCGTAGGCTCATGTGTTTACAATTTTTATTTATTTCTTAAATTCCGTTTTCAATCAATCACTTCACATACAATGAGAGGGAGGGAGTACAAGAATATGTCAACTATAACCGGTAAATTTACATACACCAATATTTATGTAAATGAAACATGTCTTCGCATACACTGCTATTTCACCAAATCATACTATATATGCTCCCTTTATGTGATAAGATTCGAGGGTCAAACTGTTTAATTTTTTATGTGGATTTAGATACAGAATGTTCGGATTTTTTAAAATAAAGTGTACATTTTTAAAAACTACATAAAAAATACTATAAGTCACAGTAATAAATAATTCAGAATATCTAAAAGGCATATAAAATAATTATGGTCAAAGAAAAACTTCTTTTAATTCTCCAAGTAATAACTACATCACATAATCACATAAAGTGAGAAAGAAAGAATAGTTAACTAATACACGGTCTCACCTTCAAACAATAACAACTCAATAATAATTCACTAGTGGGGTCTGGAGAGGGTATAATGTACGCAGACCTTATCGAGATTGTTTCCGGGAAACCCTCGGCTCAGAGACAAAAAATCTGTAACAACAGCAAAATCAGATAAATAATACCAGCACCGTAAGAGACATCAAATAAGTGGACACAATCTCACCTTAAATCTTTAATTTCGCTTAATTATAATACATAGTTTAGTGTAAATTCAGCATAAGTTTTTACACTCCTATGGTCCTAATCGTACCTTTTTGTTCCTTTTTATAGCCGCTTTGCAAATGGTACATTCATAGTACACTCACGTTCTTGAAAGGTGGCGACGTTAACCGACAAGTGATAATTGAGTCAGGTCGCAAGTCACAACGCATCCACTTTTCAATCTTCCAAAGATCCTATAGACACACACATAAAATATCCACTTTATTTTTGTGTCTCATGATGTTTGACTTGCTCTTCCCACTTGTTTCTACTTTAGAAGAACCTCTGAAATTTTGAGTGCCCCTTGGTTGCTTCATAGTGTAGCGTCCATTCCAAGCCAACTTTCCACCAACCTTTTACTTTTTCAGTTGAGTGATATAGATTTTCTTGTTTGTAACATTAATCTATTTTGGAAGGTAGAAATGGGCAAGAAAAAGCTTTTAGATTGGACTGCACGATCTATAATGTCTACGGGAAGCGAAAGAGTCTCCCTGTTAAAAAAAGATGTAAGCTTTCTCTTTTTTTGCTTACTGATTAAATAAAACATATAGAAACAAAAATGAAGGCTTTCTCTTGAATTTTGTTCTTTTCTTTTTTCTTCTTGTTTTTGTTTTCTCTTTGGTGCTGGAATTTTTGCATGTTGAAATCCTTTTGTCCAAGATGCTTGTTTAGTAACAAGAGACCATGATTATGTTTTGATAGATCATTTATTTTTTAGTTGCAAAGACAAAGAAGACAAATTCTGTATGCTGGAAACTATAGATGTTTTAGCATACGTGTAATTTCTTTGTGTGTTTATATATATACTATGAGTATATGTTATTGAATCCCTTTACATAAGGGAAGCTTCTGGGGAATGTGATGTTGTGTGTGCGAACAAAGTACCACGCTAGTAGCTGAAAGATTGGGAGCTTACATATAAGGTACTGAGATCTCTTATTGGTGTGAGGCTTTTTTGGGAAAATCGTGCGGGCTTAAAGCGGACAATATCACATATCTTTAGGCCATCTTAGGTGACACAAAATTTAATTAGGTTCGAATCCCAGATATGACATTCTTGCGTTTTTTGAATTCCCTTATTATAATTTCTGGCTGCAGTACTAGATGCAGTAACAGCCGTTAGATAGCTGTGTGCTATGTGTTACCTGAAGCATTAAGCACAAAGTTCTGATCTTAATTTTAAGGTATGGGACTTCCTTCCTACATCAGAAGTATGGAATTTTACTGTAGGGTTCAATAGTTCATATGATATTTAGTTCCCCCTTATGTGTTCTCTTTTAATTTAGAAAGGGACTCTTTTTTTAAAGCTTTTGCTACTTTATATATGCTGATAACCTGAGCAGCACTTAGTAAATGGTTTTCTGTATGGAGAAGGAAATAATGAACTGTACCGAATGCTGAGCTCAGTAAAAATTCTTATATATGTAGATACACAAACATAAAATATACACTTTTTAAGGTTCGAATTGGTCATAAAACGAGTAGAAGTAGTTGCTGACATTTGCTGAGTGCAACACTTTTAGGCTCGGGTGAAGACAAATGAAGAAGGCACTTCTAGTGGTCCTGGGACTGATCTTGAGCATGGAGAAGCAGAGGTGATTACTTTTTCTGCTGGCTCGTTCGCTTTTTCCCTCATTTAAAGCTGTTCCCTTGTGTAGATCTTGACTTATTGTGCTTGAATTCAGACTGCCAATGTTGGATTTTGTAGAGTATTTCTTCTGGTGAGTACTAAAAAATTTGAATGTCAGGTATTCTGGTTTTCATCAATACTGCTAACGGTGTTTGATTTTTTGGTTCTTTTTTCGCCTTATTTCAGGCAAAGCCAGATGCTGGAAAGCTAATTTTTGCTACAATTGCATTGCTGATAGCATCAACAACAAACCTTCTTATAGTATAGCACTCTCATTCCACTTTTGTTACATTCTCTTAACATGTTGTCGCATTAGAGTTTTGAAAATGCTGAGTGTTGGTTTATATTTAGTAATTGAGTTTCACACCTTTTTATTACTGAACATGAAACTCAAACCAATATTAAGGAGAGATAAAAGTTCACATAGATCATGTTCTTATATCAAGGCCAACAGGAAGAATTCCACCAAAACTCACTTATGAACATCCCTTTTTTTCCTAGAGTCTTCTTGGATCTACTGCTGATGGTATAGTTTTTCGATTGCAGCCGAAATTTGGTGGCATGGTAATCGACATTGTATCAAGAGACATACAAAACCCTCAACAGCAAGCTGAAGCATTAGAGGCCGTGAAAAACACAATACTGGCTATTATCTTAATAGTTGTTACTGGGTATGGAAATCTCTGCCTTTTTAAATTTTGTCATTTAACTTATGCATCTGTCAAGTACCTATTAAAATCCTTGGTTCATATTTACTGGACATAATATCTTGCACTTACGAAGAGCTTCCTTCTAACTCAACCTTCATAAGAGTTTTTTGAAGAACTAGGCACGGTTTAGGCTAGATTTCTACTGTGTGAAGTTCACCATTTCTTTTTCATTGTTTAAGAAAATATAAAATAAAATCCTGAGGTTCAACGTTGTGGAGGACATGGATCCTTAGTGATTCCTCATCTCAATGAGACCTTCTGTCTTGTGGATGTACCTCTGAGGCATTAGTCTTGTAGGAGACATAAGACATGGAAAGTGCAAATTTCAAATATGATGTGTGGTGTGGAAACCAATAAATACGTAATATACCTTGTATAAATTTTATCGTGCTGAACTCTTTGATTCTCATTAAGATACCTCAACATGGTTGCTGCATTTTGCATATTTAGCTTGTATTTTTCAAAGTTTTCATGCCTAAAATATTCTTTTCAGCTCTCTGTCCACTGCATTACGGTCATGGTTGTTTTCTTCTGTCAGTGAAAGGGTTGTTGCTCGTCTGAGAAAGAATTTGTTTGGTCACCTTATCCAGCAAGTAAATTCCTCCTTTTTGTTTCCCTCTTTTTCATGTTTCTCTTTACTCTTCTCAATGACTGCACACAATCTTTTCTTTTGAAATACTTTTACACGACTAAGGCCATGGAGACAGCAGAATACCTTGGTTCAGAGTTGAGCAACATTTAATGTCCATTGGGAACCCTTGACGAATTATAGTTCTTATAGGAAATAGCCTTCTATGATGTGACTCGGACAGGGGAACTGTTAAGCAGGCTATCAGAAGACACCCAAATCATAAAAAATGCTGCAACCACCAACCTATCAGAAGCTCTAAGAAACCTAACAACTGCACTTATTGGGATTGGATTCATGTTCTCATCTTCCTGGAAGTTGACATGTGAGTATCTCTATAATCGAGACTCTCACACCCGCACTAACTGCCCCCACATACTACTACTCCTCCTCGTTAGTGACCTTTCACTTGGTTAGTGCTGTCTCTGGTTGTTGTGCCTATCATTTCCATTGGTGTTCGTAAATTTGGGCGCTATATGAAGGAGCTGTCACATGAAACTCAAGCAGCTGCTGCAGTAGCTGCCTCCATTGCTGAGGTTGGCATTTACTTCGTGTGATTTTACTATCGCGTGCTTGTAATTGCCTTTATGAGACCATGCCTCTCTTGATTTGTAAAAAGAGCTCCAAATGTAGGAATCTTTTGGGGCCATCAGAACAGTGAGATCATTTGCAAAAGAAAAATATGCAATATCAGGTTACTCAGAGAAGGTTGATGAGACCCTAAAGCTAGGACTTCGACAAGCGGTGAGCATACTCGTGAACTGGTTCTCTTTTACTTACAAGATTATGGAGATTAATTTAATTAGTGATTTTTGTTTGTCACCATGTTTTGGTTACAGAAAGTGGCTGGTCTATTTTCCGGAGGGCTAAGTGCAGCATCGACTTTGTCGGTTATTATTGTGGTGATTTATGGAGCTTATTTGGCTATAACAGGCTCCATGACTGCAGGATCTCTTACATCCTTCATTCTTTATAGCCTCACAGGTATATAATGCCATGAGTTTTTGTTTTCTTTTATATTGCAAATCGAGTTGGCCAGGAGAAGGAATGTTATTAAAAAATGGGATAATGTTGAACTCTAAAAATTTACTTGAGGAACAATCCTGGCAGCTACCTCAATAAGATTCTGATGGATGACATGCTTAATTAAGAGAAGCTTTATATTATATCTGGTGCTTATGATTTCTCAGGATTTTGTTCTATCATATTTGACAGTTACCGTAACCGCTCAGTTAGATGTAGCTTCTGAATATTCTCAGCTTTCATTCTCAGAATGACCTTGTGGTCTTGATATAATAAAGCATACACTAGAAAAATTATGTGGCTGTATATCTACCTATGTTTCTGTGGCCTGCATATGTGTCATGCTTCCTCGCACATGTCTTTATCCGTGCATTTCGATTATTACGGAAAAGAAAATGATGTTTGAAATATAAGGTCTCATCAGAACTGAATTCCTTGCAGTGGGATCCTCGATATCATCTCTATCAGGCTTATATACAACAGCGATGAAAGCTGCAGGAGCAAGTAGGAGAGTTTTTCAACTTCTAGACCGTGTCTCAAGCATGTCAACATCAGGAGACAAGTGCCCTATAAGGTTAGTCCGTGCTTCTTCATCCATAAACATCCTCCAACAGGGTGCTGGTGGTAAAAAACTTCTATTCTACTGGCGATTTCACTTTTTGTGAAAACAAAGACCCATAGAGATACTTCTTATTAACGTTTTCGCTTTTGGTGCAGTGACCCTGATGGAGATGTTGAACTGGATGATGTATGGTTTGCTTATCCATCTCGTCCAAGTCGTATGGTACTCAAGGTAAAACTTTGATTTTTTTGCATATCAACAGTGACATTGACAAACGTAAAGATATCAGAGCCAATTATTTGTATTATCTAACCTGATACTCTAGTATTTTCTTTTAAATTTTGAAATGCGCCTAGAAGTCTTTATGGTGTCAATGGTGACAGTAACATTACCTAGCTTGTTGATTGGAGGATTAAAAACTGATGGCATTTTAAGTGGTAAAAGTTTGGTCGGGAGACTTAAAAATTTACAACTCTTATGCAGATACCAAAAAAGAAAATACAGTTTGTTTTGATCTGTATAGCATCTATGATTTTTTTTTCCTTTGGATTAACAGGGAATATCGCTAAGGTTGAGGCCAGGATCAAAAGTTGCCCTTGTTGGTCCGAGCGGTGGAGGAAAAGTAAACTTCATATACCAGCACCTGCTAATGTGATCTTGTGAGGTTTGTGATAAACTTTTATCCTAATGCTCTAGTGAATTGGTTGCAGACAACAACTGCTAACTTGATAGAGAGGTTCTATGATCCACTTAAGGGGAATATACTGTTCAATGGGGTTCCTTTGGTCGAAATATCACATGAATATTTACACAAAAAGGTAATATCCAACATCTGTGATGAAGTATCTCCATATCTTTTAGAAGGATCTCCATATCTTTTAGAAGGATCTCCGTTAACAATTCAAATGGTGTTGTGCATGCCATATTTGAGCTTTCTGTCAAAAGGCTTTACTGTTTCACTACTAACCATTTGTAGTGTTCTCCAAATTTCTAAAATGTCCAAATCCTAACTTTTACATTAATTTAGATTAGTATAGTGAGCCAGGAACCTGTTCTTTTCAACTGTTCAATACAAGAGAACATTGCATACGGGTTTGATGGCAAAGCAAGCAGTGCTGACATAGAAAATGTGGCGGTAAATTCAATCTGTGTCCCAAGATTCAAGACTTTTTACATTTTCACTCTCCTTTTTACCCAAAAACATAATTCTTTGTCAAATATGAATAGTGCAGAAAATGGCTAATGCTCATGACTTTGTAGAATCCTTTCCGGATAAATATCAAACTGTTGTTGGAGAACGTGGACTAAGGTTATCAGGAGGGCAAAAGCAGAGAATTGCAATTGCCAGGGCCCTGTTGATGGACCCTAGAGTTCTACTTCTTGATGAAGCCACTAGTGCTCTAGATGCTGAGAGCGAATACCTTGTACAAGTATGAACTTTCGACCTTATATATGCTCATATTTCCATATTATATCCCTCACTTTCCTTTTTATTCTATTTACAAAAGAGTGACATTTTTCTATATTTAGTAAGTTTCTAGTCGTGCATTCCCGTTTTACCCTTAATGGCACTCCCTTATAGGAACGACATAGCATTTAAAATGGTATTTTTGGTATGTTATGCATTCATTTAGTTTAACACCACAAGACTTTACCTTCTTGAACTTCGTGCTAGTCAAACTAAGACACAGAGGGAATACACTTATTTGTAGTGCTTCCAAGTATTCTAATTGATATTCTTACTTCCCAATCTATAGAAAAGCTTTCTGTTAATTTTGATGTGTCAATGCTAAAAGGATGCCATGGATTCTCTGATGAGAGGCAGGACAGTGCTTGTAATAGCACATAGGCTTTCTACTGTGAAAAGTGCAGACATAGTAGCAGTTGTTTCTGATGGTCAGATTGTGGAAAGTGGAAGCCATGACCAGCTTCTGGTCATGGATGGAATTTATACTGCTCTTGTTCGGCGCCAATTACAAGCACCAACAAGCTGAAGTGTACTTCGTCTCGTCAGTAGAACTACATTAATAGGGATCAGAGAAAATACAACATATGAATACTTCGTGCACACACCTGGCAAATTCAGGCTGTTTGGATTGTGTGTTTTGTATTGCCTATGAGACTATACCTTACTATCTTCAACTCCACCTCTAGATATATAATTGACAAATACACGTCCACTAAATTGACATTCAAGTAACAAAAGAGGAGTATCTAGATGGTGCAGTTGATTTTTTACATATTAACTTAAAATCTCTGAATCTGCCTATGAGGATGGTATCCTTTATATAGTACATGTCCTTATAAAGTTTATGACAACCACCATCAAGGGCTGTGATGTAATGGATAAAATCCGTCCATTTTTTACAAAAGGTTTTGAGTTTGAGCCTAGTCGGGAGCACTTCTGCATTAATAGGCTTCATGCGCGAAGCGAGTCCGAATTAGTTGGAGCTTCATACACGGATACTAAAAATCATGTGGAAAACTAAAAAAAAAAAGAGTTTGTGACAACCTCTAGTACATGTTATTTTAGGGACACAATAGGAGACCCAATTTTTTTGAACCAAAGAACCAGATTCTTTGATGTACCTATAACAAATACAAATAGCTAGTAAAGTGCGGATTGTAAAGAACACAACAAATTTTACGTAGTAAACCTCCTTGCTCAAGGGAGTAAGAATTACGTGTAAACATAAATTTTAATTTTATATCAGGATCTTAAATATGATAATCTTACATATAATCGTTATACGGTAGCGTTTATTGAAATTGGTTTCTACCTCCTAGCCCTAGTATTATGTTACCACAGTAATAACCCTAATGGGTGGAGGGAGGACTAATTTATAGAGATTCTCAGTTAATCCAGTACATCCATCAGGTGACCGATTGGACGGATGAGATTTACTCATTAATTAAATATTAATTGCGGGCCTTAAACCTATTGAGCCACACACACTTATAAAAACTTACACTATAACCTATCCTTGTAAGATTTGCCCTCAAATTTCACTAACTTCGAGGAGCAATTTTAGGTTACTCATCTCTGTAGTCAAGGAGACTACCATCAAGATATTTCCTTATTGCGCACGAAGTGGAATCCAACTTAGCTTGCACACGTATTCAATCTTCACGTGTTTGATCAACCCTGGATATCATTCAGCTGCAAACCTCGTTCTCTTGTAATTTTTTTACTAGTGTACTTTCCCGCCCTTCATGCGGTTATCAAAATTTAAAATATAGTTAAATATTGTCAATGTTTAAATAAAAAAACTAATATACTATTTAAATATCTTTTTATCTTTTTTTAATAGCTTGAATAAAATTCTTTAAAAAAAGCAGTATGTGAGAAACATCCCAAGTTAATAGAAACGACAGAGAATGAGTTCCAAACTTGTTGTAACAATCAAAAGTGTCACATCAGAAACAAATTACAACGATGCCTTCTCCATAATCCGAAATGAATGTTTGCCTTTCTCATCATCGAGTAAATTTTTACACAAATTTATTGTCAGACAACTGCCCAATTTATGAGAAAACTACTGTTATTTTTTGAAAAATTTGCTCTTTAATTGCATTTTTTACTATTCTTTATTGTACCTCCCTTTTACTATAAATTGGTTCGATCCGAAAAGTCGAGTTTTTTGGTTTCCCTCCTCGTAATGTCGGCCTTCTTACCAGTCTGTTTCCTTTCACTTGACGGAATATATCAATACACAATTTTGAGAATTATTTATGCGTCTAGGTCAATTAGAGGCTCGACTTTCTTCTCCCTATCTTTTAACCTTCTAGATCCCTGAAAAAAAGAAAAGAAAATTAAAATTAAAAAGAAAAAAAAGAAATTGGGCCATCTTTCCCGAGAGAGGCAATGTACCATTGTCATTCATTATATTTATTTCTTTTATTCTCCTTCCACTTAGCAATGAACTGTTAGAATAATAAAGTAGAACATTTAATTAGGAAAATAAGAAAAAGATAAGTGATGTGAAGTATTTTTCCACCTATTTGTATACTCGTAGACTTGCAGTTGTCTTGTGAACTGTCTTTTTTGTTCTCATGGTTTCCTTTCCGGCTGTCCTCGCATCACAAATTAGCACAAACAATAGAAAAATAAGACGACTATAATTTTCTTCACATGTGTAACTTACCTAGATGAAATATTAAGAGAAAATAAAAAGTCACACTCTAGCACGCATTAGAAAGCATTTTAACTCGCTTATAAGAATAAAACAAAATTAGAGGGAAAAGTAAAAACAGAAAAAGGAGAAAAAAAAATTAAGAAATCAGAAATTAAAATATGAATTATAAAAGAGATTTCTTAGCTTGGAGTCGCATTATACTAATTCTTTTCTTTTGGTTGGGACATTATATAACTTACGTTATTCTCATCGCCCTATGTTATCTATTTCAGCTTTTTTTTTTTTTTTATACTTATCCTCCTATTTTATCTTTGTACTAAATTGTCCTTCAGATATTTTACCAAACATTTCAAAGAATTTAAAATATGGTCTAAAAAAAATCCTATATGTGGGTAGGCCTTCTATTCGCTATTAGCAGTTAACCAATTACCTTACCATCCTTCATAATTTAAATTAGTTTCTAACATATATTCTATTGTTTAATTGTGTGTAGAAAGTGTGATGGAAGGGAACATACTTGTTAAAGCAATTCAGTATAAGCATTGACTAATTGAGAGCGTTCACAAACGTTAAAATGTGGCCAATGTGTTATCTTTAGTCTTAGGGGAAGAAACGGTTGTAACTCTAGTAGTAATGACCGTTGGAGTTATTTTTCATCACTGAAGGGACATGAGTTTCGGACTTGTAACATAAATTGGAATGACAAAAATTTGGGAGGAAAAAAAGGGAAAAAAGTTGTGGAAAAATCCACAATTATGCATATATAGATAGATGGATGGACTGGTTTTTTTTGTTGTTTTTAGTAAACTAAATGTATATTAATCCTTGTGCCGTAGCTAAAAGATTTACCAAAAAAAATGCTATTTTATACCTGAAAGAAGGAGAAGTTACAAAGAAAAAGGACAATAAAAGGAAATATGAGCAAAGCACAGATTAGTTAGCCTTGAACCTCGGGCATCTGAAAACATAGAAAATCAAAAGAGTCAAATACCATAATGTAATAACTGCCTCACAGTATTAATTTTAGAGAACAAAGTTGATAATTTAACATGATCAGAGAAAAAAACAACAAAAATGAAAGCATATGTTTTTGTGAGTGATTTGATGAAAATGAGAAAGAATGTAGGAGGAGTTTAAGAGAAAGAAACCTCCACCTTGGGAAAGGAAAGTAACTCCTCTAAAAACTTTCATCACAGTTTACATACAACACCGCTTATAGTTTGAATAGAGACATAACTCATACGTTACATTCCTTCGGGGTTACATCCGTTATGTCTTTTGCTGTAGCCAACCGTTTTTTTACATTTTTTTACCTTCTGATTTTGTTGAAAAATGATACGAAAAGGCCAAAAAATTGACAAAAAAGATAAATACCTTTCCAAGGCAAAGAGAGGTGTCAACTCAGCTCTTCCCCCTCCCCCCCCTCTTTTATATACATAGATATATATATATATATATATATATATATATATATATAGATTGTATCTGTTTACCAATTTCGTCGTATAGTATCATGTTCACAAAACTTGGTTCTTTAATATAGTTGAACTTAGGGGTAAATTTTACAAATGATCATATAACTATGACTTTTTTTACTAAAATTATATAACTTTGTTTTCTCACACAAAAATCATAAAAATTTTATTAACTCAAACAAAAAACATAGTGATTGGAAAATATAATTTTTCAGTAGTATTTTTTTATTTTATGGTTTTTATTTTTTTATTTTCAGTCTAATAAATAATAATCCAATTAAAATAGGGGTGAGCCAACCCGACCTGGCCACCGACGCAATGCTCATATATAAAAATAAAATAATACTAAAAGTGAATAATAAATCCTTCAAAACATGATACTTCTATCTTTTATTTTTCTTTTCAAAATTTTTATTCAAATCGATAGCATTTTTATTTCAGTTGCTCTCCAATTATACCTTTTATTTCGTTATTTTTTTGTCAGAATCTCATGCATTCCAAATTAAGTTTCTATGGGGAAAGAATTCACTTTTAATATTACTTTAACTTACGTATATGAGTATTGGGTTAGGCTGGGTTGGGTCATTCCTATTTTAAGGGATAAATGTAAAATTAATCAGCTAGCCGAAACTAATTGCATTTGCTAGCCAAAATATATATAGAATGTGTATATTATAGGTATATAATACACACATATATATATATATAAAAATATATTTTATTAGCTATTATTTTTGAGAACAGCTAAAAGTATACTCATATTTCTCCTATTTTAATTGGATAATTATTTATTAGATTGAAAATAAAGAATAAAAAAAAGTAAAATAAGAAAATACTACCGGAAAATTTATTCTTTGACCACTACGAATTTTTTGTGAGTTAGTGAAAGTTTTATGATTTTTATGTGAGAAAATAAAGTTATATGACTTTGATGAAAAAAAATTATAGCTATATAATTTTTGTGTGAGAAAATAAAATTATATGGCTTTGGTAAAAAAAAGTCATAGTTATACGAGCATTTGTGAAATTTACGCCCGAACCTAATATGTCAATTATCAAACATATTCACATTTGAACATGCTCAGCCTAACATTACACTTTATGGGCCAGAAAAGGGAATTGAAAAAGTAGGTGCATGGACTAGAAAAGGAAACCACGAGCTAAAAGCTAGGGCTTCGAAAATTTCCATACAAAGAAAGTCGAAATTATGATCACATTACGCATTTACACCTACTCCAGCAGTTAGCTCCAAACAGAACAAGAGTTCTCCAAGAACTTGTAGTTTGTGAAAGTAAGAGCACAAAGGGTTAGGAGGCAAACAATTGGCATAATGCTTGTGATCGTTTGATTGCTCAATTTGTCAATGATGCAATCCCCAGCTCATCAATTGTAGCGATGAATATATCATGTGGAAATTAAAAGATAGACCGTATACCACTTATGAGTTTTGATAGCATATATTTACACTATTAGATGATCTAAAAAGTAACTGGAGGTAGCTAATAAATGCATGAAATAGATAACTTGAAAACAAAGATAAATAATCTGTTACAACAAATTAAATTATATGAATAGCGTAAAATAAAAATAAAAATTAAATCCAGTAATATTTTTTCTCTTTCTGAGCTCTGCTAGAGAGTCCAGAGGAATAAAAAGAAGGGTGAAGAAAGTGGTAGAAAATGTGGAAATTATTTTCAATTTCAAATATCCTATATATTGGAACGCAAAGTAAAATAAATAAATTTATAGAATAAGGGAGTCTAGAAAATAGTTGTCGGGGAGATAAGATAAGGTGGTGCAACTGTGATAATGCAAAGTAAAATTTCTAAGGAAATGAAACCAACAACAAAATCTTTCTATCTTCGCTTCTTTTTATCCAATCGAACCATTTCTTGCAGAGAACATGTCTCTTTATTCATGTCGTTTTTGATAAAGTAGTGCTTGGAGAGAGAAAAGTGATAACAAAATAGAGATATGATGGATCTCAGGGAGGGTGGAGCGGGAAGATGTTCCAACCAATATAAAAGTTATTTAAAATTTAACCACATATAAATATTAGTAATTTTTAATGTAAATAAAATTTAAAAATTTATGATATATAATCTACTACAACAGATTAAAGTACTACATTAGTTGTGTAAGAATTTTTCACACTATTTCTAGTATAAACTGAAATTCGTTGAACAAATTTACAAAACTTAAAAAACACCCAAATTGAATGTTCAAGTACAACGGCAAAAGTTCATAGACTAGAGTTGTAACTCTTTGTTAATATAAACTTTTATTTCTATTTCAAGCTATAGTTATTAAATGTTGGTTGGGAGAGACTTGAATTGAGTTTTGTCCTTTACTAAAATAAAATAATCAGCATTTGACAGTTTCTCATAGGTCTCCATCTTAGGTTATAAAAACACGTACTCCCATTTCATATATTCCCGTTAGGTGTCGCCATCTTATTCTGTAATGATAAGGAAAACTGTATGGGGCCGGATACAATCGGGCATATAAGAAATATCGGTCTTGGGTACAATTTGAGGTCGGTCTATTTTAGATCGGGACCAGCGTTTCAAGAAGAAAAGTTCGAGGTCGGACATCATCGGTTCGGGGCAAAGCGTTCGAGATGAGGCGGTCAAGACCGGTCTGGGTAAAAGCATCATATGATAAAAAATATCAGTTTCGCATAACGGTAGGGCCAGAAATCTCGTGGTATGTAGTTATCTCAGCGGGAATCACGGCCCCAATCATCAGAGACGTTGAACCCAGTATTTTTAGGGATATTTTGCCCTGTAATTAGGTTTTTTACCTTATATAGAATTTCTTTTTCTCCTCCTATAAAAAGAACTCTCTATTGTAGAAGACACAACATACTATCAATAATACAGTTATCATTTTTTGCTATCTTCTTCATAAACCGTCTATTTTCCTTATTGCTCTTTTCGTCACAGCAAAGCCATTCAACCTTAGTGGTTTGTTTATTCTCTCGTTTATTTAAAATCACTCTTTATTCATCGCTATTTATTTTATTGTATCAGGCCTAGTCACGTATCCCTAATACCACGTATAAATTTAATTGTTACCCGTATTTTAGGGTAAACAGTTTGGCGCCCACCGTGGGACTAAGGATAATAGTGAACGTTCGATACAAATTTCTATCACACATTATTTTACGCTTGTTCTTTGCTGAATCTTTTGTTTTCAGGATACAATATAGTCATGTCGCACTCACATCCCATCAATGATGAGTTCGACCACCACGGCGAAAACAACAATGTGATGCTCAGTAATGAGGTTCCAACCGACGCCAACTCTCAAATGGCGGTTGATGTAGATCAGACTTCTGGCCCGTCGAACAGTGTTCGGGGAGAACACCATTCGAGAACTCAAAATAATGAAGGGGACTGGATCAGCCTCAAAATGATATTCGACATGCTACAAGCCTAGCAAGCAGCTATCGCCCAATTGCAAAGTCGCAGTCAGGTTTCGGACAGGGTCGAAGCCGGTTCTTCTCGAGGAGTTGTACCCGAAAATGAACCGACCGCAGCACAACCGGATGAAGTGGGTCGGGGATAAATTCTGGAATCATGAAAATGCTCGAAGAGCTGACCAAGCGAGTCGAATCGGGCGAAAAGAAAATTGAAACCAACGACAAGAAAGTAGAAACATATAACTCGAGGGTAGACCAGATTCCAGGAGCACCCCGGTGTTGAAAGGCTTGGACTCAAAGAAATTCGTACAAAGCCTTTCCCGTCGAGCGCTGCCCTAAAACCTATACCAAAAAATCTTCGCATGCCAGAAATCCCCAAATACAACGGGACATCTGATCCAAATGAACAAGTAACGACGTACACATGCCATAAAGGGAAACGATCTCGAAGACGACGAAATTAAGTCCGTTCTTCTGAAAAATTCGGGGAGACCTTGTCTCAAGAAGCAATGACTTGGTATCACAACTTGCCTCCGAACTCTATCGACTCCTTCGCCATGCTTGCATATACCTTCGTCAAGGCTCATGCAGGTTCCATTAAAGTCGAAACACGGAAGTCAGACTTATTCAAAGTCAGGCAAAGAGATAACGAGATACTGCGGGAGTTTGTATCTCGCTTTTAAATGGAGCGAATGGATTTACCACCGGTCACCGATGATTGGGCCGTACAGGCTTTCACTCAAGGGCTCAATGCCCGAAGTTCAACAGCTTCTCAACAGCTCAAACAAAGCTTGATCGAATACCCCGCTGTCACTTAGGCGGACATACACAATCGGTATCAATCAAAGATCAGGGTCGAAGATGACCAACTCGGAGTCCCTTCGGGATCCGCTTATCCTATCAGAACTCACGATCGGATTCTAAGAGATAATTATCGAGAGCCGAGGTCGAACAGAGATAGGCATCGACCGTACCCTGGCAATCGAAGGGCCATCCCGGGAAGACAAAGGTCCCCGAGACAGGAGAGAAGGAACGATCCTAATCAAAGGAATCGAGGAGCGTTGCCAAGAAATAACTTCGAAAGAGTCGCTAATCACCGAGAAGCGCCCAGATTGTCCGACTACAACATCAACGTCGATTCAGCGACTCTCGTATCCGCCATTGGCCGCATTAAAGATACCAAATGGCCTCGGCCGCTTCAATCGGATCCGGCCAAAAGAGACCCCAACTTAATATGTAAGTGCCATGGTACACATGGACACAAAACGGAAGATTGTCGGCAGCTGAGGGAGGAAGTAGCACGGTTGCTTGAAAAAGAGCACCTCCAGGAATTTCTAAGCGACCGGGCCAAAAACCATTATGGAAATAGAGACAGGCCCATAAATCAAGAAGAACCTCAGCACACGATCAACATGATAATCAGAGGGGTAGATGCACTCCAAGGCCCGGTGTTGAAGTGTACTAAGATATCTATCACCCTAGAGAAGCGTACTCGGGATTATGCGACGGAAGGAGCCTTATGCTTTAGTGATAAAGATGCAGAAGGAATTGTACAGCCCCATAACAATGTCTTGGTGATATCGATGCTCGTACACAAGACTCGAGTAAAGCGTGTACTTGTCGACCCCGGAAGCTCAGCTAATATAATTCGGTCATGGGTCATCGAGCAGCTTGGATTGACAAACCAGATCATCTCCGAAGTTCGAATCCTCAATGGTTTCAATATGGCATGCGAAACAACCAAAGGGGAAATAACACTGATGGTTAACACCGCCGGTACTGTTCGGGCAACAAAGTTTTGTGTGATCGAGGGTGACATGCGATACAATGCCTTGCTCGAAAGACCTTGGATTCATGATATCGGAGTTGTACCTTCGGCGTTACATCAGATGTTGAAATTCCCATCAGCTGATGGGGTCATAACTGTTTACGGAGAACAACTGCAGCAAGGGAAATGTTCGCAGTGGAAGAGACAGTACCAAAACCGACCGCTCCTTCCCAGAAGACCCAATAGCAATCACAGACACCACCTTCGACAAACGAGGGTGAGCAAGACCAGCTCGAAGATGACAATTACGGGGTCCCCCGGTCATTTATCGGTCCCGATGAGTCCGATGTGACCAAATCAACGGTCGAAGAGCTCGAACAGATTTCACTCCGCAGCGACTTGCCCGATCGAAAGGTATACCTGGGCTCGGGCTTAAGCTCCGAGCTCAGAGCCAAATTAATTAAATTTCTTTCAGCTAACGGAAATTCTTTTGCCTGGTCCCACCTTGACATAACAGGGATACCGTCAGAAATTACAACTCACAAGCTGAGCACTGACCCAAAACTCCGGCCGGTCAAGCAAAAGAGGCGGCCTCAGTCCGAAATCACGCAAGCATTCATCAAGGACGAGGTAACTAAACTTTTGAATATAGGGTCCGTTCGGGAAGTTAAGTACCCGGAATGGCTAGAAAATGTAGTTGTAGTTCCTAAGAAAGGAAATAAGCTTAGGATGTGCATAGATTATAAATATCTAAACAAGGCGTGCCCCAAAGACTCCTTTCCCTTGCCCAACATCGATCGCATGATCGATGCTACCGCTGGCCACGAGACTCTTAGTTTTCTCGATGCCTATTCTGGTTACAACCAGATACAAATGGATAAGGATGATCAAGGAAAAACATCATTTATCACTAAGTATGGCACTTATTGCTATAATGTAATGCCTTTCGGGCTGAAAAACGTGGGGGCTACCTACCAACGCCTAGTAAATAAGATGTTCGAAAAAGAACTAGTAGTAATGATGGAAGTTTATATTGATGACATGTTAGTTAAGTCCCTGCGAGCAGAGGACCATTTGAGTCATTTGCAGGAAACATTTGACGTCCTGAAAAGGTACAACATGAAGTTGAACCCAGAGAAGTGTGCATTCGGAGTAGGCTTAGGAAAGTTCCTTGGCTTTATGTTCTCGAACGCCATCAAAGACATAACGATCGTAGACAGTGTGAAAGCTGTACAGAAACTGATAGGTCGGATAGCAGCCCTAGGCCGATTTATATCGAGATCATCGGACAGGAGCCATCAGTTGTTCAACTTGCTGAAGAAGAAGAACGAATTCTCATGGGGACCGGAATGCCAACGCGCGTTGGAAGAGCTTAAAAGGTATCTCTCTAGCCCACCTTTGCTGCATACGCCAAAAGCTGGTGAGTAGTTATACCTTTACCTTGCTGTGTCGGAAATAGCGGTAAGTGGGGTCCTGGTCCGAGAAGAACAAGGTACGCAATTTCCCATTTAATACATCAGTCGAATACTAGGGGAGGCCGAAACTAGGTACCCACATTTGGAAAAATTAGCACTCGCGTTATTGAGTGCCTCTAGGAAGTTGAAACCATACTTCCAATGTCACCCCATATGTGTAGTGACAACTTACCCACTTAGGAACATTATGCACAAACCTGAGTTATCAGGTCGATTGGCCAAGTGGGCCATCGAAATAAGCGGATACGATATTGAGTATCGGCCTCGAACCTCGATCAAGTTTCAAGTACTAGCTGATTTTGTCGCCGACTTCACGCCGTCGCTTATCCCCGAGGTCGAGAGAGAGCTGATGACCGAATTGGGGACTCCTTCGGGAGTGTGGACTTTGTTCACAGACGGCGCCTCAAACTCGAAGGGATCGGGGCTTGGCATCATACTCAAACCCCCAACGGGGAATACGATTCGACCGTCTATAAAGACTGTAAAATTGACTAACAATGAAGCAGAATATGAGGCTATGATTGCAGGTTTAGAGTTGGTCAAAAGCCTGGGAGCAGAAGCAATCGAGGCCAAATGTGACTCCCTCCTCGTAGTCAATCAAGTAAATAAAACATTCGAGGTCAGAGAGGGGCGTATGCAAAGGTATGTGGACAAGCTTTAGGTCACGCTACATAGGTTTAAAGAATGGACCCTACAGCACATACCTCGAGAACAAAATAGTGAGGCCGATGCCCTCGCCAACCTAGGGTCATCGGTCGAGGATGAAGAAATTGATTCTGAAAAGGTCGTGTAATTATTGAGGTCGGTGGTGGAAGAAGGCCATGCCCAAATCAACTCAACAAGCTTGACCTGGGATTGGAGAAACAAATACGTGGAATATCTTGGTTCAGGTAAATTGCCATTGGACCCCAAAGAATCAAGGGTGTTACGCACAAAGGCAGCCCGATTTTGTTTGGCCGACGACGGAACCTTATACAGAAGAACATTCGGAGGCTCTCTCGCCATATGTCTTGGACCCGGAGACACCGAATACATCTTAAGGGAGATACACGAAGGAACATGCGGCAATCACTCCGGCTCTGAATCCTTGGTTTGAAAATTTACGGGCTGGTTATTATTGGATTGACGTGAAAAAAGATATGAAGGAGTTTGTACGCAAGTGCAGCAGATGCCAAAAGCACGCGCCGATGATTCACCAGCCCAGAGAGACACTTCATTAGGTCCTATCGCCATGGCCATTTATGAAATGGGGAATGGACATCGTCGGCCCCCTCCCTCGAGCACCAGGTAAAGCTCAATTTATTCTTTTTATGACTGACAACTTTTCCAAGTGGGTGGAAGCACAGGCTAACGAAAAGGTCAGGGAGAAGGAAGTAATTGACTTCATATGGGACCATATTATTTGCCGGTTTGGGATGCCATCGGAAGTTGTATGCGATAATGGCAAACAGTTCGTTGGCAATAAAATAACAAAATTCTTCGAAGACAACAAGATTAAGAGAATATTGTCAACTCCATATCACCCCAGCGGCAATGGTCAAGCCGAGTCGACCAACAACACTATAATTCAGAACTTGAAGAAAAGGTTAGCCGACGCAAAGGGAAAATGGAGGAAAATGCTGCCCGAGGTCTTATGGGCATATCGCACAGCCGAGAAAACCAGCACCGGGGCCACCCCATTTTCCCTAGTCTACAGTACTGAAGCACTGATACCGGTCGAGGTAGGCGAACCGAGCGTCAGGTTCCGATACGCAACCGAAGAATCAAACCGGGAGGCTATGAACATCAGCCTAGAACTTTTGGATGAAAGGAGGGAAGCTACTCTGGTTCGGTTGGCGGCGCAGAAGCAAAAAATCAAGAGATATTACAATCAGAGAACCCATCTCCGGTACTTCAACATTGGGGACTTGGTACTCAGAAGGGTTACACCCAACGCTCGAGATCCCAACGAAGGAAAATTGGGACCGAACTGGGAAGGGCTCTATACTATCTTGAAGGTCACCGGAAAGGGATCTTACAAGCTCGGAACTATGGATGGCAAGCAACTGCTAAACAATTAGAACGTGAGCCACCTGAAGCGGTATTATTGTTAAGGTAATAGATTTCATCTTTTCTTTTATTTTATTTCTCGATACTAACATCTGCAGGTTGCAAATGGAACGGCCTCGAGCCAGGGAACACGATATACTAGGACAGAAAGCACGCGTTGCATTCATTTTTCCTTCAACAGGTTTTGTCCCAAATCGGGTTTTACGGCAAGGTTTTTAATGAGGCAACCAGGAGTCGTGCTAACTTAGATCGTTCGCTCATCAAAGATAATGAAATTTGGTGCTCGACTTCGATTGACCTTGAACATCTGGAGATTGCTTGTTTATTTCGAAATCTTCACTTAGCTACTTCAAATTCAAGGGAACTTCACGCAGATCGTTAGAAGCCAATGTAAGGGTCAAACGGTCAAAGGAACCGTGCTCGAATAGATCGATCTGCCCCTTAAGTAAAGTTGTACAAGCGTATGAATGCTAATAAAGTTTCTTTGGCACTAATATTCTGTTTATGAGCCCAAGGGCCTCTTCGATTATCATTGCGCTATCTAGAGCTAACATCGTTCAAATATCCACACTAAATTCGAAGGGGAGTAAGACCTATTAAGGCAAACCCCAAAACCGATTGATAGGCCAAGGCCGTATTGGGTTAACAAAACTCGAAGGGAAATGAGACCTACTCAAAAAATCCCAATTTATAAAAGGCTAAGGCCAAACCAAGTTAAAATTCGAGGATGATTAGAACTTTCCAAGGCAAGACCTCGATTCCTTAAAAGGGCTAAGGCCAAATCAACTCGTTGAAATTTAAAAGGGATCCAAATTTTGCTAAGGCATGATCCCGATTTCTTAATAGGCCAAGGCCTCATCGAACTAAAAAAGTTCGGGGAGGAACGAAGCCTGTTAAGGCGACTCCGAATTTATAAAAAGGTTAAGGCCGAATCGGGTTAAAACTTGTTAAGGTTAATTCAGCCCCTTAACAGACCAAGGTCCCCTCGATATGTGGGCCTTATTTGGTCAGACATGAAAGAAAGAAATCTATGGCGGAATAAACCCTAGCTAAGGCAGGGAAGTTTGCAAGATGTAAAAACTTTAGAACAAAGTCAGACAAAATAGAGGAATCCTTTTATATATTCAAATTACAAAAATGACACATCATTTTAAAGGCAACGTCAGTCAGAACCTTCTTCTTCTTCCTCAGGGAAGGCCTGCCTCCTTGCTTCAGCTTCGATCTTTGCTGCTTCATCGACCTCAGAAGATAGATTGACGCCCCGAGCTTGTAGCTCCTCGAGGACGGAGAGACGGGTCTGGCACTTAGTGTATTCGACCAAAACCTTCGATTGCTCCTGGGCGGCCTTGGCATCAGCTTTGTATTGAGCTATCAAATCGTCGGCGTCGGCTTTGGATGTAGCAACCTCAGACTTTGCTGATTGCAGCTCATTCACCAAAATATCCCGGTCCTAGGTAAGCGTCTCGACTTGGAATTCAAGAGATTCGGTGCTCTTGGTCAAAACTCCGTTTTTTTCTTGTGCCTCCAGAACCTGCTCTTCCAAGGGAACTAAGCGAGCTTGGAGGGTCTCTTTTTCCGAAGTCGGTGTATCGGCCTTGGCTATCCATTCGTTGGTTTCAGCCTTAGCCTCGCTCACTGCAGACCGGAGTTGATTTAATCGCTTGGTTTGCTGATCCAGTTGGTCGATGGCTTTGTCCTGCTCCTTGCGCATGAAGTCCAGCTCGGCTCGAAGGTTCGACATCTCCCTCTCGAGCCGCTGACGTTGTGCCTTTTCTTGTGCCATTTCTTCCCTTATCCGAAGGAACGCCTCATGATGAAGCACCGAAGACTGCAAGGTGTACATAATAAAACAGTCAGTACAAATCTAAGGGTAAGATAACGGGCGCCAAATAGAACCAATGGGGGAGTATACCTTGTTCGATACCTGTTGAGCTTCGTTGAATAAACAGGACCAGTCCACCGCATCCAATGCGACCTTATCATCGTCAGTCACCAAACAACGAAGATTGCTAGCCGCACCTGCAGGCGCAGCCAAAGATCGAGCATCCTCAAGAATGGAGAACTTTATTACTCTCTTCTGATCAGGATTGGAGCTCGGAGCGGGAAATCTATCGACTAGCTTAAGACCGATAGACACCCCACTCATCTCGGCGGGGGGACTCCTTCTCGGCACTTCGAGCCCGAAGGTATCGGCCGATGGTACTCCATCAAAGAATTCTTCAAAGGCTCCTGCTGATACCAGGCCTTTGCTCGGCGTGTGCGTCCTTGCAGCCTGGGCTTCATTCAGAGTCGCCTCCGAAAAAGAGGGAGAATCCACTGTCTCTGGGAGGTCCGAGATCCCTTGTGTTGCTTCCCCTACACCAGCACGTACCCCGGTCCTCGTCCATGCCTCGAGATCCTCTGCTCGAGGGATGCAAGCCTCATCAACCGCTGGCTCGGGGACTGTCCGAGGCGGTTCGTTATTTAAAGTATCGAGGTTTCTATCTTCCTCGGAGTCGTCGCTCAATTGGATAGACGGATTAGTGATTTTGGGTTTGCGAGCTAACATTTTCTTCCTAGTTTTCCTTTTCCCGGGCTCTGAAGGACCGGGGACTTCTTTTCTCTTTTTCTCTCCCTCCTTCTCCGAGACAGGGGGAGGGCAAGGGGCTTCCCCATCAATGGGTGCCGGCCTCAACTCAGCATCCTTCGATAGACCTACAAAGAAAGGGGAAAAATTAATGATAAAGTCGATCGCTCGAAAAGAGAAAGATGAATATTGTTGGGCCCACCATGATTTTTGGCCTCCCAAAGGCCTTTTGATATTTCTCGCCAAGCTCGCTCCGAGTAGGCCCTCTGAGCCACCACTTTCCGAACCCACTCCTCCAAATGATGAATCACGGCGGACGTTTGAGAAACGGCTGCATCTTACAAAATATATCGGTTAGAAACCAAAANCGAAGGTATCGGCCGATGGCACTCCATCAAAGAACTCTTCAAAGGCTCCTGCTGATACCGGGCCTTTGCTCGGCGTGTGCGTCCTTGCAGCCTGGGCCTCATTCAGAGTTGCCTCCGAAAAAGAGGGAGAATCCACTGTCTCTGGGAGGTCCGAGATCCCTTGTGTTGTTTATGTATTCACACTACACTTCTGCACTAATCGTGCAGGATCTGAGATAGGTGCATCTGGTTATCAGTCCGGCGCGCATCCTTGATTTCCACGAGACTTTGCGATGAGCTGCCTTCCAAGCCCATTCTACAGCACCCAAAGTCTTCCTTTTGCTTTTACTTTCTGTCTATTTCACTTCAGACAATAGTGTAGTATTTTTGTATATTCTACTAGTAGCTCATACACTTGTGACACCTGGTTTTGGAGATCATGCTAGTAAACACTTGATGATTTTTGGTTATTTTATTTATTTTATTTTCTCTTAAAATTGGTTATCTCTCATTTTACTAAATTCTCACATCTCATTTATTCAATAATTAAGAATTAATTATTTCTAAACAGTTAAAAGAAACAATCACACAGTTAGTTCACGGTTGGCTTGCCTAGCGGTAACTTCAGGCGCCATCACGGTCTATAAGAGAAATTGAATCGTGATAGAAGCGATATCGGAGCACTTTGGATTATAAAAGGAAATCTGAGTTGTGTACTTGTCCGAAGTGATCATAGCATTTTATTTGAAGGAACCGGGGTTGTATACCGATCCGAAACGATATCGGAGCACTTGAATGTAAAAAAAGGAAATCCAGGTGGTGTACCGGTCCAAAACTAAATCTGAGCACTCAAACGTAAAACGGGCTGGTAGTTACGATTCGAAACGATATCGGAGCATTTGATTGTAAAAAGGAAATTCGGGCTGTGTTCTGGTCCAAACTGATATTGAAGCATTTAAATCTAAGATACCTGTATTGGAAGGTGGGCTCCTGTAAAATTGAACTTGAAATAAAATGCCCATTGTTCAGGAGGGCGCCTGAAAAATCTGGCTTTGAAATGAAATGCCCATTGTCAGGAGCGCGCCTGGAAAAGCAAGAAGTTATTTTTCTTTTTCCTATGTAGGAAAGTTGATGAAAGTGGTTATGTTATTAATGATTCAGGTAGGCAATAGATGCAAATTCATAGAATTTTGAAATGATATGGTCGGGTTTGACTTAGACTGCCTACATATCCAAATGGAATCAGGCCAAAACGTAGTTTGATTACAAAAGATGACTGAATTCAATGTGGATTGCCTACATAGTATTCGTACCAAAAGAAATCAAGTTGTGGCATAGTTCCCTAATATATAGAATTTTTTTTTTTTAGTTTTTCTATTATAAGAGTGAGACCGGACCTTACGTGGGTTGCCTATGTATCCCCCCTTGGGAAGTCAGGTCGGGCTTAGTTCCGTTACAACAAAATCTAACTACACCATCAACAAAACTTGTCTCTTTTTGTTTTCTATATTTTTTGCTGTTTTGTAGCTTTTTGTAGAGAATATTGTAAAGAAGGACTACGATTTTTTGTTCAATCATCATTTTTATTTGCCTTTGGTTGGGACAAACAATTAGTTTTGTGCATAAGATTTCTACTATATACTTTCTGACAAACCGAGACTAGCATATGGGTAATTCCTATTGCTTCAAGTGGTACCTCATGCATACCTAAATATAGACATGAAAGGTTTTGAATTCTACCTAACTCATGCTTCAAGTGCCCTCACCAAAGAAAGTCCTAATTTTCACACATATCTGAAGTATCTTTTAAGATATTTTGAGAAGTACACTCACATTTAGAAAGATATTCAATGCATGCAATTGAGATTCCATGCACTTGACCTTTATGTGAGTATCCACTAATGTGAGAACACTAAGATTAGGATCATGTAGGGCTTTATCATTGACTTGTAATGTTGACTTGGGGACGGGTAGGATATTTATTTGGGTGAAAGTGGCTAATCCCTCCTTGGGCACCGCATTGCGTCCATGTCTTTAGCGTTTAAATCATGTTTTGTCACTCGACCTTGTTTGGCTCGATGTCCCTTTCTTTGTTTTGATTTATTTTGAGCTTGTCTTGTTGGAGGTTTTTCTTCCTTTCTTTCTAAATCGAGACCCGGCCCGGCTTGCGTTACTCCAACAATCGGCGGGGAGTACCTCCGTATATGATCATGCGCAGTAATTGGGATGTTTCTTCTTTTTTGTTTTTGAAGTTTTTGCTTTGCAGAAGTTTTTTCCTTTTTTTTTTTTGGAGTTCCTACTATTTGAATTTGTGGAGTTTTCCCCTTTGAATTTGTGGAAGTTTTCTCCTTCTTGTCAGATCCTCCTTTTGAACTTGCGGAGTTTCCTTTTCTTTTTCTTGAAATCATGTCTTTGTTGATATTCTTGTACTTTGTATTTTTCATCTTTTCATGCTTGTTGCTTCCACTTTGGTCTTTGTCCGATGTTACACATTTTTAGTGCACTCGAGGAGGTTGGGACAAGAGAGGGATTGTGCATTTAGCACAAGTAAGGTATGTGCTAAAATGTGGTTGTCCAAAAAAAAAGGCTAAGGCTCATAAGGGTAATGCTAGGGATCAATATCATTTGGTGGACCTGAAAAGCTCAAACGGGTCAAAGAAGGCCTATGATCCTTTCCTAAATCAAGCGTTACTCAAGATTTCGCCTCAACAGACATTCGGGCCAAGTTCTAGATCTACAATGCAATGCAATAAATTTTTAATCTAAAGCTGACCACACAATGCACAAGAAACAATGAGGTCGGCTTTGTTCTTACCTTATCAGTAAGCACGAGATTTTTCAAATGTCACTAAGGTATAATTGAGAGATATCACAAGATTCTATTGTTTACCCAAAGTTATCCTCTCCATCATACCAATTAACATGTTCTTTCCCATGCACACTCCTAACTATATTGGCACTAACCAAGTCAATGTTTAATAATCCCCATTTTTCTTCTTTCCCCCTTTTTATTTTTATTTTTGATAAATGGGACCAGAGACAAAGAAATGTTTCCCCTATTCCCCCTTTTTTGGATTTTCACTTAACTTTTTTTTTTTGAATTTTTCACTTAATCAGTAGCTTTTTTTTTTTGAAAAATGACACTGAACCCGAAGGTTGCCTATGTATCTCGTTAAAATGAGAATCAGGTCAAGCGTAGTTTAGGGAGATAGAAAAAAAAAATTTTAGATTTTCATTTCATTTTATTTTTGTTTTTTTAAATATTGACTTAATGATTTTTTGTGATTTTTAGATTTTCATTTCATTTTATTTTTGTTTTTTTAAATTTTGACTTAATGATTTTTTGTGATTTTATAAAGAGAAATGAATTTAAAATGGGCTTTGTGGTTATTGTTCCGAAGCGATATCGGAGTATTGAATATTAGACGGGCTTTGTTACCGTTCCAAAGCAAAATCGGAGCATTGAATATTAGACGGGCTTTGTTACCGTTCCGAAGCGATATCAGAGCATTGAATGTTAGACGGATCGTTCCGAAGCGATATCAGAGCATTGAATGTTAGACTGACAATTTTACTGTTCCGAAGCGATATCGAAGCATTGAATGTTAGACGGGCTTTGTTACCATTTCGAAGCATTGAATGTTAGACAGGCATTGTTACCGTTCTGAAGTGATATGGGAGCATTAAATGTTAGACTGGCTTTGTTACCCTTCTAAACTGATGTCGGGGCATTGAATGTTAGACGGGCTTTGTTATCTTTCTGAAGCGATATCAGATCATTGACAGGAATGTAAAATCTGAAATAGTCTCCACGTGGTGGGAGGATTCGACAGGCTATAGTACCGCTCCAATGTGATATCGAAGCATGGACATGAAAGTAAAATTTGAATCAGTCTCCATGCGAAGGGAGGGTTCGGTGGGCTGTCGAACCATTCCGATGCGATATCAGAGCATTGACTGGAATGTAAAATCTCCACGCGATGGGAGAGACAAGAATTGAAAATCTTTGCATGATGGGAATGGCTAAAATGTAAAAGCTCCATGTGTTGGGAGAGACAGGAATTGAAAATCTCCTTATGATTGGAGTATTTTCGTTTTTTGAAAAGTGAGATCGAGCCCGAGAAGGTCTATTATTGATTTTTGATTTTCTTGAAAAATGTGACCGAACCCGAAGGTTGCCTACGTATCTCGTTGAAATGAGAATCAGGTCTGGCATAGTTCAGGAAGATTGGAGATAAAGTGGAGATGTTTTGGATTTTGAATTTCTCAAGGAAAGAGGATAATATTTTTGAATTTTGATTTTGTTGTCTCACGGGGAGACTTCTAGAGAAACAATAGAGGAAGATATACAGGTGTTTATTATATTATTTTGATGTTTTTGGAAATGATCCCTTTGTAAGGATCTTTGGTCAATTGTGACCCAAGTGGCCAGACTCGACCGACTCATCCAGTTAAGGACAAGAAAAATCGGACCCATTACAGGTTGCCTACGTATCTTGACACAAGGTCAAGAATCAGGTACGCGTAGTTCGTGAAGGTTGGACAGTATGAGGTGTATGGTTTTCAACACTTCTTTTACTCTCCTAATTCAAGGAATCGCAACTAAACAAATTAATGGCATCAACAATATGTATAAAGTTCAAGAGTATAGAAAAACTCGGAGCGATGCCTCATTGTACCCATGATTCAATGTAGTGCCTCTGGAGTTGAAGAGTGACTCCATTCGAAAGATGTGCGCAGTTGCTCCTTCGAACAGTGGCTTCGATGCCCCCTGACTATTTGCGACACAGTTGCTGTGGTTGTCTTCTAGTTGACTGCAGGGATGTTTTGTTGCGACCTTCCATTTGCCCACATGAAACTTTTGGTAATCGTCCCTGGCTTATTAGCCGGGGCGATAATCTGATCAAGATACATAAATATTGTGAGAGTAATGCCATCATAAAATGATGGAATTTAGAATTATAACTGATGCTCCCTTGATTGTTCGGTTGATGATCCATAACATCTAATGTCAGATGTTATTTCCGGTGCAGTCTCTAGGATGGTGCACCTTTCGGTTGTCCACTGGAACCATTTGATGATCGTCCCCGATTGACAAACAGGGAACGATGTTCTGATCTAAATATAGAAAGGCAGTGAGAGCAGCAAAGTCATGAAAAACGATGGAGTTCATTGTAAAACTACTACTCCCCTGATTATCTGACTGATGCTCCATAATGTCCAATGGCAGGTGCTATCTCCCACGAAGTGCCCGGGATGATATTGCTGTAAAACTCAAAAGAGAAAACATTAGAGATCTTCTCAGGTGAAGATATAAAATCAAGAGGTGCGGAGTTAGCCGTGCAGCCAGTGGTGTATCCGGTTGTGATCGAAAATGCGGTGTCGGCATTCCATGATAGTTTCGGAAATTATGTTGTCCCTCTTGTGTCCAAAGAAAAATTCCTAGTTCGAGGGAGGGAAATTGATTCGTGTTGACTTGAGGCTTTGCTTGTTCTCTTTGTTTGTCTGAGTCGTGCGAGCATAACACTTCTCGAAGGTTGACTAACAACTTTTCCCTTAAACAAAATGGGTTGGCTTGCATCAAATCTTTGAGTTTGGAGAGCGGGAATGAATACCATGACTCCATAGCATACGTTTGAAGAAAGGAATTGCATCCTATATATTGGGATTTAGGTCGAATGAGGGTCAGAGTAAGGTTGGCCTGGTATTTTGAGATTGGGAATTTTGGGTGAAGTTTTATTGACACTCTCTGACATTTGGGGGTTGAGAGCATCATCGCACTATTCCAAAAGAACTGCCCCAATTTTCAGTACTGAGGAAATTATTTTGCAATAGTGGGGAGACGGAACCCTTATGTAGGTTTGCCTACGTATCTTGCCAATGCAAGAATCAGGTCAAAACGTAGTTCCAGCAAACTACTGAGATTATAAGATCTGTAAGGTTATCATAAATGAGTGATTGTTTCTTGAGAAGAATAGTGATGATGATTGAGAATTCTTGGGTGGGTGGGTTGAGACTGGTAATGTCTAAATAAGAGATAGATGGTAGCATGCACGTGGATCAGTCTCAAATGACACGCGTCAATGAATGTTTGAGTTATGACTGGGAAGAATACATCAAATCAGGGAAGGTGTATCAAGCTAGATTGACGTGTCTTTGAAAGGATGGTAGAGCCAAATGATGGTATGATTATGGTGGATGGTCATGAAGACCAGAATGGGTATGTGTATTTAAAAGGTCCAAGATTCAACACAAGTCAACCAAAATAGTGAGATAGAGAGAACCTAGTGGTGGACAACAACTAGAAACCATAAGTAGCAGATAAATGATACAAAATAATAGCAAATAAAGAATATATAACAAATAGAGAATGGATACATGCAAATATATTTAACAAGGAATAATATGTAAATTAATCCAGCCAAAGCAAGCTACAAGATCATAAGTACAGGGACCTAGGGAATCTAAAGTAGATTTACCTAGATTCGAGCATGAGATAAGGACAATTGCGAGATGGTACGTATTAACCTCATATGCTAATCTCTGAAACTAGAGAGTTTTGAAATAAGGATCGGAGGGGTGAAAAGACAACCCTCGCGTGACTTGTGTGTGATTGTGTACGACTGAGAGTTGATAGAAAAGTGATGACAATTTAATAAGGCAGTACCAAAAGCATGTGACAAGAATACACAAGATGTGCATCTATAAAAGTATATACAACATGGGCATGTGTAAAAGCATATACAATACGAGCATGACAAAGCATATACGACATGAAACATGTAAAAAAGAATATACGACTTGCAGCACATGACAAAAAAAATACCGCTTGAAGCAAGGAATATACCACTTCAAGCACAAAATATACAACTTCAAGCAAAGAGTATACAACTTGAAACAAAGAATATACAACCTGAAGTAGAGAATATACGACTTGAAACATGTGACAAAAAGAATAGAAGTTGGAGTACTGGAGAACCTGTAATCCCTCAAGTAATTGGTCAAGTCCGCTATGGTTAGAACCTGAAGTATCCCCAGCCGAGTCACCATGTTGTTGCACCTTATTTTGCACAAGTCAAAATAATGTACAACTTATAGTCACTACAAGAAAATGAGGCTTTAGCGAGGGGGAAATCTGGTCCTTAAAGTCCAATTCCGGTCGTTATAAGTTGATAACGACCGGAAAAAATTCCGGTCGTTAAAAGTTAACGACCGGTTTACAATCCGATCGTTAAAGGATCTTTAGCAACGGCATAATTTTCTGTCTTTTAAACATGTTTTTTAGCGATAGGATTTTCCCCTTACTAATTTATTATCAGGTCATTAAAAGTCTTTTAATGACACCAATGTATTAAGTCAATTCGAGTGCTTTTAGCGATCGATATTTCCTTGGTTGTTAAAATTACTTTTAACAACCAAAATTCTCTTCGTTAATAGTCATTTATCTGTTTGAGAAATCTGTCGTTAAAGAGTTTTAATGACCATATTTTTCTTCGCTAATATGAAAATGTAATAAATATAATAAAAATTTAAATTACATGAATAGTAATAATTATTTATATTCTTTCACACACGCTCAACAACATTGAAAAATAAACCAAATACTTGATATCTTGTTAACACAAAGAACTAAAGTATCATATTTACCAGAAACCTATCCACATTGTAAGAAACCCATCTTACTTTAACTGTGAAAAGTAAAAATAATTCAAACCCAGCTAGGAGACAACTGGAAGCAAAAGGTGAAATGAGTTAATCATCATTTTTAATAATTCCTATAAAGAAAAAAAAGTTAACTTGCAGCATATATATGTACATAAAACAGTGTCTTTAAGCCAAGTGTCTTGATTGATCTCAAGGTGATTTGAGGCAACTGTTGGATAAAAAAGTTGCAAAAGACTGTTGATGAAAGAGGCTTGGAATCAACTGAAATTAATGGTAAAACTACACATACAGCTGCTGCTACTAGGATATCCATAGTCCTGTTGAAGCAGTCCTAGGTAGGGATTCTCAGGAGTTGACAGGTGAGGTGCAGGCTGCTAAATACTCTAAGGTTGATCAAGGTGCTAATTCAACAACTACAGGAGTTGGCCAAAGTACTAATGGTCAAGGACAAGGCTGTGAATTCAGCTTCACAAACTAATACTAAGGTGGATGTGATTGGTGATCAAGCAAATACACTAACCAAACCACTCGGGGTGCAGACTAATGTTCAGGAAGTTAGTGAGAAGGAGAGGAGACCTGGGGTGCTCAAAACTAGAAACCAGGTGCCCAAGACTCAAGAGGCATCTGTTGCAGTGCACATAGAGGCAGTTGATGCTTTAAAATCTGGTGTTCAGTGTGTGCAGCAGTGTAAGGGAGAAGACTGGACAGTGGTAAATTGAGCACACCTATCACCTAGCAAAAAGAATGCACCAAGTCACAAAAATCAGAGCACTACTGCACAAAACATCAGTTGTTCTGATGCTTTTGATACGTCGTGTATGAAGGAGAAGAAAGCTGGGATACGTGAACCTAATGTTACACTAGTCCAAAATATAGGAGTTGCTGATGAGCCAACTGGGCAACAATCAAAAGTGCGAGATTGGACAATGGTGACTCAAAATCATACATCACCTTATAAAAACAAGGCATCAGGTCATAAAAACCAGCCTGTTGGAGCAATTTCTGCAAGTACTCGATGTGATGGTGTAAAGAACGTCAGCTGCTCTAATTCTTTTGGACTGTTGCCTAACGAGAATGAACAACTTGCGAAAGATAGTGGGAAGAGTATGCAGCAAGAGGATGGTAACACAATGTCCAGAACTGGGCAATCAAAACCTACTGGCAATGATACAAAGCATAAATTTTCAAAGAGTTTAGGAGTTCGACCAACTGTCCCAAAGGACATTGTTCCTCTTGAGGATGTCAAACCATGTAGCTACTGAAACCATGCCAACTTTACATGTTTCCAATCCAAAAATAGCTAAAACTATAAAGGAAAGACAACATGCCATGATGTTGAACAACAATCCAATGACCAGGCCAATCATGGTCACTTTAAACACATCGGCGCAAGAGATTCCTTCACAGTTAATGCAGTCTTTTAGGAAACAAGAAGGTGATTCATAGCAGGAACTAATATCCAGGAACTAATAACTATAGGGAATAACCAACAATTGGAGAAAGGTATGGCCTCAATATCTCATGCAAATTCTACAAATAAGGTGCCGGTTTCTAAGGAGCAATTAACTGTTACAAGTGAATTCTTGTGCAACCGTAAGACTTGGCCCTATCAAGTAGAAGAGATGAAAAACGAAAACTCGCACTGCATGTTATAGAAACTTCCACCAGTACATAAAATCAGACAAGTCACAACATGAAGGAAGAACAGTTTAACCTCTGAAGCCCCTAAAAAGTACAGTGATGTTCTATACTTTCAACATAGATTTAGGATCCTGGTATCTTTGTTATTGACTTATCTAAGTATATCAAAATAGCAGGGATGCCAAAAAGAATCTTGATGTGACTAGAAAGCTTCTCTAATAAAGCTTTTACAGATGATTTCAATGTTTCCTTCGACGTTACAATGACAACCCCATATAATATCCTCTAGGCTAAAAGACATGATTTCCCTATCAGATTAATAATCAAGTCATTCAAACCAGAGAATTATTTCCTAAGGACAGTAAGTGTTGTTAGAAAAATCCAAAATCAAGGAGACTTCTATTTTCTCCAGCAAGTCCTTCAATCCAAAGATCAAGAAATTCTTTTTTAAAGCCAAATGCAAAATATGTAATTTCAGTCAGATGTTATATTCTATGATGGAACAACTCGTCTTATTGACTATTTACCCTTAAATTCGAGTAATCAATTGAATTTGTTCGTAGTGCTAAGGATGTGTGAATTAGTTCAATACAACATAAAATATATTGGCTAATAATTGGAATATAGTAAACAAAAAGGAATAATCAAACCGCAGTAATTGGATCGCTGATGATGAAGCACAATAAAGATGACTGATTTTGATAATAAACAGTAGCAGTTCTTAGTATTTTCACTTGTCTCTGTTGTGTCTTACAATGAAGGTAGATTCCCTTCTTATAGGTAAAAGAAAGACTCCTTAATATGGTAAAACCCTAATTACAAGATAAAATTCCTTCAATTACGGGATGGAATATCTCTAAAATAGTGGCTTAACGTCTACGACGGTTGAGATATTCGCTCCCGCTGAGATATTAGGAATCCACAAAATATACGGTCGAAACTGATCTTTTGTTACGAGATGTGCTTTCGTCGGCCAATGTCGGTCACCCCATTTCGGTTGCTCCAATTTTGTGCTCGACTTGTTGACATCGGATTGAGGCAACCCGGTCTTGCATTGTGTCCGGGCTCGACTCTTCTCGAGCAATCGATTGTATTCGACCCAATACAGATAGTCCCCTCGTTTATTGGAGAGTAAGGACAAAAAACGATACGAGTCGTCATTCTTTGAGCTCTTCGGCTAAGTAATCAATATCTCCATTAAGCGTGCCACGAAGTTAGAGTCATCAAATCGCTCAACCCTAAAAGGACCCTTTGTGTGACGGCAGTGTCGTGACACACATGACCATTGACACAAGAAATCATTACCTGTCTCATCTGCAGAGCCCTGTATCTTCTGTGCGCATTTAATGCGTGCATTTAATGTTTATTCACCTCGTGCTCTGTACCGCCGCTTTTTGGGAAAGTATAAATGCTTCCTCCCTTCTTTGAGTTTATTTCTTTACTTTCACGTTGCTAAACAGTTTGTTTCTTCTAGTCTTCTTCATCAGAAAAACCTCTCTTCTCCTTTTGCTTCTTGCTTCTGCTACTTCAATCGTCATGGCCAAAACTTCTAAATCAGTTCCCTAGAAACAACAACCTTCCCCTGCTCAGTCTGTTGAAGAGGCTGAGCCCGTCCATACTGAGGAACCCTCCATGGAACCTCCATTAAAAGCCTTTATACCAGTAGGGTGCTTCATAGGCTCCGACTTCAAAGTCGAGAAGCCTTCACCGGTGCCTGGCCAAGGCGAACCGATCTCGCAGTACATTAGCTCGATCACTCAAAGACATCTTGAAAGGGTGAAGGCTGAATGCCATTGGACCGATAAAGATATGGTAATCCCTTCCCCGAATGAAGCTATTACCACCCATGTGGAGGGATATTTAAGTGTATATACCTATCCATTCACATTAGGTCCCATAGACCCTATAATCGTTGAATTTTGTAGGAGATATAATGTTACCCTAGGTCAAGTCCATCCCTCTGTGTGGCGTATAATTTACCTCTTTCGTTTTTTCGTGGGTAAGGTCGAAGGGGGGCACCCTTTCACCATCGATCATTTACTCCGATTATACAGTCCCCGAATGTTCCGAGGGGGGCTGATAAAACTTGCTCGATGAGCTAGCAAGGCTCCGTTCTCGAGCATTGATGAAGATAGGGACCGGGGTTGGATGAGTCGATTTGTTCGAATCAAGACCTCCGATCTGATCCCTGCCGATAATATGTCGTTCCCTGAAAAGTGAAACATGAAACGTAAGTGTCTCTTCATTTAAGATCTCTTATTATTTTCTTCCAATGTTTAACCGACGTATTGTGATGTGCAGCCGTTTCTCAGGCACCGGCCGCGATTCAGCACTTAGAGGAGTGGGTCAGGAAGGTTGTGGCCCAAAGGTCCTATTCTGAACGGGCCTGGAGAGAGATATCGAAGGGCCTTTGAAAGGCCAAGAATCATGGTGAGCTTCAGTAACGTTCATATATTCCAAGACAATCGATACCAACACTTAGCCTTTTGAAAATTCATTTTGCAGGTCTCTCGAAGGATGCCGAGTTGAGGTCGGCACCCACTGGTGGGGCAGTTCCGCGTCCCCTTTCCGTATCGGGAAAAGAGGGAGGAAAGAAGAGGAAAGAGGCTCCCGATCAACCTGAGCCCGAGAAGAAAAAAGGCAGGAAAAAGATGAGGGCTCGTAAAGTCAAAGTTACCGACCCTTCCATTCAACTGAGCAACGGTTCCGAGGGGGAAAAGAGCCCTGAAACCTTAAATGACAAGTCCCCTCGGGCAGTCCCCGAGCCGAGTATGGAGGAGACCTGCGCTTTCCAAGAAGAGAACATCGAAGCGGGAGCAGGGACCGGGAGCCGGGCCGACACAAGAGCGGCGACACAAAGGTCCTTAGACATTCCGGAGATGGTGCATTCACCTTCCTTTTCAGAGGCAGCTCCGAATGATGCCCAATATGTAAGGATGCACACACCGATCAAGGTGCCGGTCACAGCTGGCACCTTTGAAGAATTTTTTGACGGGGTGCCGTCGGCTGATACCTTCAGCCTCGAAGTCCCTAGAAGGAGTCCCCCAGCCGAGACGAGTGGGGTGTCGGCTGGTATCAAATTGATCGATAAATTCCCCGCTCCGAGCTTGAACCCTGATCGAAGGAGGGTGATAACCTTCACCGTCCCGAGGATGTCCGAGCACTAGGTGCGCCGGTAGGCGTAGCTAGTTATCTCCACTGCTTGGTGACTGAAGAAGACCAAGCCGCAATGAATGCTGTGGATTGGGCTTGCTTGTTCAATGAAGCTCAACAGGCCTCGAACAGGGTACGCTTTCTTGTTTGTTTTAAACTATGCTCAATATTTTGATTCCAAGTCCGTACTGACAGTTTTTAATTCAAATTTCCCACAGTCTTCGGTGCTTTATCATGAGATGTTCCTTCGAATCAAAGAAGGAATGGCACAAGAAAAGGTTCAATGTCAGCGGCTCGAGAGTCGGATGTCGAGTCTCCGGGCCGAGCTTAATTTTGTAAGGCGAGAGCATGCCACTAGTGTTGACCAACTGGGGCAAGTGACTAACCGGTTGGACAGACTCCGGTTTGAACTTCATGAGGCCAAAGCTGAAACGAGTGTGTGGAGAGCCATGATTCGAGACATTAACTGCGGAGAAAGAGGCTCTCCAAGCTCGATTAAGAGAACAAAACTCGGAGGCGCAGGAGAGAATCGGTGCTCTGATCAAGGACAATGAATCCCAACGGCTCCAAGTTGAGTCGCTTACCCAGGATCAGGTGGTTCTGACCAACCAGCTACAGGAAGCGAAATCGGAGATTGCCACCACCAAGGCCAATGCTGAAGACTTGATAGCTCAGTATAGAGCCGATGCCGAGGTCGCTCAAGAGCAATCGAAGGTGCTGGTTGAGTATACTCAGTGCCAAACTTGCCTTTCCGTTCTTGAGGAGCTTCAGGTTCGTGGTCTCGATCTGTCTTCCGATATTGCTGAGGCAGCAAAGATTGAGGCTGAAATGAGGAAACAAACCTTTCCTGAAAAAGATGAAGATGGCTCGGATTAATATTATTTTGATGCTATCTTGATGTTGTCTTGATATTTTGTAGCTCGAATCTGTATAAAAGTTCCCTCATGTATATAAACATCTTTTATCACATTTCGATTTGATTCCTTGATTTTCATATTTCACCATTTCCAGCCTTAGCTAGGATTATAAGTTGCGTCCGACTGGATCGGTTAATAATTATTTCGGCCTTAGCCTTTTTGCCTATTCAAAGTGAGCTGTATTCGCTCTACTTTCGACCATTAAGCTATGCTTTTTGGTATGCGAATCGGGCCCATGCCTTAGCAAAAATTAGACCCCTATCAATCTGATTCAACCTTAACCTTGTTTCGGATAGTCGAAGTCTTGTCCTTATAAACTTCGATCAGTTCTGAGTTTTTAATTTAATTTGGCCTTGGCCGTAAACTGGGATTGCCTAGATCGGTCTTAATCCCCTTCGCATTTTGTTATCTCAACAAGGCCTTGGCCTGATTAGCCGGTTTCGGGGTTTGCCTTGTTAGGTCTTATCCCCCTCCGGTTTCAAAGTGCGTCTTTTGCCAATGTCAATTATTGATAATGCGAAGATAATTGAAAAAGCCCTTGGGCTCAAGAATATGATGTTGGTGCCAAATGACTTCGTTAATATTCTTGTGCTTATACATCTTCATTTGACGGAGGGGGATCAGATCGATCTACTCGGGTACGGCTCTTCTGACCGTTTAACCCTTACAATAATTCCTAGCGATCTTTATGTAGCCCCCTCGAAATCTAAGTGAATAGACAAAACATCACTAGAGTTTAACATAAGACTTGTAAGTTCCGTTGGATGGTTGATCTATGTTAGCACGACATACGATTGCCTCATTAAAAACCTTGTCGTAAAACCTAATTTGTGACAAAACCGGTCGAAGGGAAAAAGAGTGCAACGCGTGCTTTCAGTCCTAATACCTTGTGCGGACTTGCTTGATATCGACCTATCCTACATGTGTCAATGCCAATAAACAAAATAAAAATAAACGGGCGAAGTAAGTTACCTTAACAATAGTATCGCTTCAAGTGGCCCACATTCCAATTATTCGGCAGCGACTTACCATCCATAGTCCCAAGCATGTAAGATCCCTTCCCGGTGACCTTCACTACTACATAGGGACCTTCCCGGGTATTGGGCGTGATTTTCCTAAGTACTAGGTCCCCCGCACTGAAGTATCGGAGACGAGCTCTCCGATTATAGTACCTTTCGATTCTTTGTTTCTGAGCTACTATTCGACTAGAGCGGCTTCTCTTCTTTCATCTAAGAGTTCTAGGCTAACATTCATAGCCTCCCGGTTGGACTCTTCGGTTGCATGTTGAAACCTGATGCTTGGTTCGCCTACCTCGACCGGTATTAACGCTTCGGTGCCATACACTAGGGAAAACGGGGTGGCTCCGGTACTAGTTCTTTCAGTTGTTCGGTATGCCCATAAGACTTCGGGTAGCATTTCCCTCCATTTTCCTTTAGCATCGACTAGCCTTTTCTTCAGGTTTTGGATTATGGTTTTGTTGGTCGATTCTGCTTGGCCATTGCCACTGGGGTGATATGGGGTTGACAATATCCTCTTGATTTTATTGTCTTCGAAGAACTTGGTTATCTTGCTGCCTACGAATTTTTTTCCGTTGTCGCATACGATTTCTGAAGGCATCCCGAATCAGCAGACAATGTGGTCCCATATGAAGTCAATTACCTCTTTTTCTCTGACCTTCTCGTAAGCCTGTGCTTCCACCCACTTAGAAAAATAGTCAATCATAAAAAGGATAAATTGAGCTTTACCTGGTGCTCCAGGGAGGGGACCTACAATGTCCATCCCCCACTTCATAAACGGCCATGGCGATATGACTGAATGTAATGTTTCTGTAGGTTGGTGGATGACCGGTGCATGCCTTTGACACCCTCTGCATCTGCGTACAAATTCTTTCGCATCTTTCTCCATGTCGTTCCAGTAATAGTCGGACCGAATTATCTTTCGTACCAATGAATCGGAGCCGGAGTGATTGCCGCAAGCTCCTTCGTGTACTTCTTTCAAAATATATTCAGTGTCCCCCGGTCACCGTCCGTGAACAGAGTCCACACTCCCGAAGGAGTCCCCGATTTAATCATGAGCTCTTTCTCGACTTCGGGGATGAGCAACGGTGTGAAGTTGGCAACAAAATCGGCCAGCACCTGAGATTTTATCGAGGTCCGAGGTCGATATTCGATATCGTACCCGCTGACCTCGATGGCCCACTTGGCCAGTCGGCCCGATAACTCAGGTTTATGCATAACATTTCTAAGGGGGTAGGTCATCACCACGCATATTGGGTGACATTGAAAATATGGTTTCAATTTTCTAGAGGCACTCAGTAAGGCGAGTGCTAGCTTTTCTAAGTGTGGGTACCTGGTCCCGGCTTCTTCTAATGTCCTACTAACGTAATAAATAGGAAATTGCATACCTTGTTCTTCTCGGACCAGGACCCTGCTCACTACTATCTCCGATACAGCGAGGTAAAGATATAACTGTTCACCTGTCTTTGGTGTATGCAGTAAAGGCAGGAGCCTCCAATGCGTGTTGGCATTCCGGTCCCCATGAGAATTCGTTCTTCTTTTTTAGTAAATTGAAGAATCGATGGCTCCTGTCCGACGATCTCGATATAAATCGGCCCAAAGCTGCAATCCGACCTGTCAATTTCTGTACGGCCTTGACGTTGTCGATGACCATTATGTCCTCGATGGCCTTAATTTTGTCCGGGTTGATTTCTATTCCCCGGTTGGAGACCATAAACCCAAGGAACTTCCCAGAGCCCACTCCGAATGCATATTTTTTCGGATTCAATTTCATGTTGTATTTCTTCAGAACATCAAACGTTTCCTGCAAATGACTTAAATGGTCCTCTGCTCGCAGGGACTTAACCAACATGTCATCGATATAAACGTCCATCGTTTTACCTAGCTGTTTTTCAAACATTTTATTTACTAGGCGTTGATATGTCGCTCCTGCATTCTTAAGCCCGAAAGGCATCACATTATAGCAATAAGTGCCATACTTAGTGATGAAGGATGTTTTTCTTGGTCATCCTTATCCATTTGTATCTGGTTGTACCCAGAATAGGCGTCGAGAAAACTAAGAGTCTCGTGGCCAGCAGTAGCGTCGATCATGCGATCGATGTTGGGCAAGGGGAAGGAGTCTTTGGGGCATGCTTTATTTAGGTCCTTATAATCTATACACATTCTAAGTTTGTTTCCCTTCTTAGGGACTACAACTACATTAGCTAACCATTCAGGGTACTTAACCTCTCGAATGGATCCTATATTTAAGAGCTTAGTTACCTCGTCCTTGATGAAGGCCTGTTTGACTTCGGACTGAGGTCTCCTTTTTTTTCTTGATCGGCCGGAACTTCGGGTCAACACTCAGCTTGTGTGTCGCAATTTCCGGTGGTATGCCTGTCATGTCTAAATGGGACCAAGCAAAGGAATTTTCATTAGCTGAAAGGAAAGTAAGTAATTTGGACCTGAACTCGAGGTTTAAACCCGAGCCCAGGTATACCTTTCTATCGGGTGCGTCGCTGCGGATCGAGACTTGTTCGAGCTCCTCGACCGTCGATTTAGTTGCGTCGGACTCATCCAGAGCAAAAAACGATCGGGGTATCCCATATCTATCTTCGTCAGGCCGATCTTGCTCACCCTCATCCGTTGAAGGCAGCTTTTCTAATTGCTATTTAGTCTTCTGTTGGGGAACGGTAGATTTCGGTGCTGCTTCCTCTACCG